>SZWC01001534.1:55634-70817 GCA_023375785.1 Penium margaritaceum
CACCACCACCACCACCACCACCACCGCTGCCGCCGTCACCACAATAACAAGAACGACAACGAAGACCACCACCACCACCACCACAACAGTGACAAGGACAATGCTGATGACGATGCCAACGATGACAACGACAATGACGACGACGAAGATGATGAAAATGACAACAACGATGACTACCAAGACGACGACGACCAGGACAGAGACCATGACAACGACAACAAAGTTGCCGTTGGTGATAGCTGCAGCAGCCTCATTGTCATCTTTGTTGTCATCCTCACTGTTGTTTTCATTTTTTTTGCTGTTGTCTTTGGTAGCTTTGTCACCAAAGTCTGTGTAGTCGTCATCGCTGCCCCAACGTCCTCTGCCAATGCCACTCTCAGCGCCGCCACTGCCACAGCCACATCCATGGCCTACGCCAGTGCCGTTGTCGTCATCACAAGTACCGTCATAGTTCTCATTCATGAATGGTGTCTGCACTGCTGATGTCACCTCTGAGCTCCACCAGAGATCCCACTACTGAAGAAAATTGGACCTTGCATTCCCTACTGCCATGTGAGTTTTAGGGCACTGTGTTCCCTACTGTCGTATGAGTTCAGGGAGCCGGCATTGCAGCGGAGTACAACAAGCTGAGGCTGTCACTGGCAAACAAGGAACAACTCATTAAGGCGGAGATGCTCAGACCCGACTGCTTGCTTGACGTCCTACTGCCTGGCCGCCTTGTAAGTTGTTTCACACACACATGATCCCACAATCTCTTACTCTCATGATCTCATAATGTCACAATCTCACAATCTCACAATCTCACACTCTCACACTCTCACAGTCTCACAATCTCACAATCTCACACTCTCTCAATCTCACACTCTCGCACTCTCACAATCTCACACTCTCACAATCTCACAATATCACACTCTCACAATCTCACAATCTCACAATCTCACAATCTCATACTCTCACACTCTCACGTCTCACGATTCTTGCATTCCATTTTCTCACATCACACCTCACACCTCACAATCTCACTTTTCTTCTGGGTGCATTTTGTTGTGAAGAATTTGTGACGCATTGTGACCCTGCCAAGCAAACTGACGTTTCTAAACAAAGTAATGTTTCACAGCAATGTAACGTTTCCAAACAAAGCGATTGAGGTTGATTCAACTTGTCCTCTGCTCTGCCACTATCCTTTGCGACTCACCATGTGCAATGTGGTAGTGAGCACGTGTAGTGTGGGGGTTGGGATGCAGATTTTAGGCTGTGCACACATGTGCATGTGTCAATGCGATGGATAGCAACGGTCTAGAAAACAGATCCCGACATGGGAGGCCGCCAACCGCTCTTGGTATTGCGACCAAGATAACATATCACCCTCGAATGAGGGATCCACACTTTAGGTTTATTCAGTTTGCAACCTCACAAAGTCCGCATCAGGTCTTTATTGTCTACCCTTGGTTGGACACTCTGTGAGGGGTCTCAAAGGTAAGAATTATAAATGGATGCATGCAGCGTACAGGCTTTTATACTTGCAGAGCTTTGTTAATGCTTCTGCTTGCAGTAGCTCCAAAGGAGCCAACCTCAACCTACAGTCCTACTTGGCACGTCCTAAGACCGCCAAGTGTCATCCTCAAGGCAGGCTCTAGTAAGTTTCCTAGAAGCTTCCTATCCATTTTTGGGCGACAAAGAAAACTGCAGCCGCCGCAGGGTTTGAACCCACGACCCATGAGCTCTGGTGCCTGTTCCAACTAGGCCTCAAAGGTGTGTTTCCTAAGATAATCTCCAGGGAACATACCCATTACGGGCAGTGCATTCCTGGCCCATCTCAGAACAGACCAAGGGGACGTAATCCATAGAGCAGTGCAGGCCTTGTCTGTCCGTGCAGCCAGCCAGCTAGCAAGTGGACAAGGTGCATATCATTCAACAGCATGAACTGCTCCCTATGTATCTATATAATAGATACATAGGGAGCAGGAAATCTATTTCACTAAGGCCCTCCTATGCAAGGCACCCCTTCTCCTTTCGTAATCTCCATCTGCAGAATCCGGGAAGCTTCTTGTGGGAGTTGCAGAATGACTTCTAGTGGTAGAAAAAGATGTGCAATGCAGAGGGAGGAAATGCCACTCTTCCCGATCAGGGTGAAAGAGCATAAGGCCATTTCGTTCTTCATGGTGGGAGAGCAACATGAGTTGGGTTGCGGAGCGAAAGGACTAAAGTTTGTAAGTCGCTTTGCAGAGCGACTGAGGAACCTTCTTCATGAGTAGAGAGCGGCATGAGTTGGACAATGGAGCAAAAGGACATGAAGCTCTTTAGGAGTAGGCTTGCGTATTGAAATGCCCTTTGAGTTGTCACTTTTGATGGAGAACAGGCACTCTTTCTAGCCATCCAAAGCTCTGGTTTGCCTGTCTTTTCTCTTTTCCTGCTGTCTCTCATCTTCTTTTGGTCCTGTCTGGTTGTAAACTGTTTCCCACACTCACGCTCTGCTATTGCCAGTCGTATTGAATGTGAGCAGGAAACAAAATTTCAACATGAATTTAGTCTTTTTGCCTCCCTCATTCTGTGGCTTTCAGGTTCGGGTGAGGGACGGAGCCAACAACTGGGGGTGGGGCATCGTTGTCAATGTGCTCAAGCGCCCGCAAGTACCAACAGGACCAACCACTGCGGCTGCCGCCATCGCTGCGCCGCCCCCTGCCGCAGCATACATAGTGGACACGCTACTCACGTGCACGTTGTCTGCGGATGCCAATGGTGCTCCCGTCGCTCCGTCAAGGCCACGCCCATGCCATCCTTGTGGACATGGCAAAACACAAGTGGTTTGTCGTTTCCCTTGTTCACTTCCCCCCTCCATCCCCACCGGGCTCTTTTGCATTGTCCTCTGCCTCTAATGGCTTGCCATTGCTTGTGCTCAACTCTACGTTTTCTTCTGTCAACAGGCATCGGCGCAGCTACCTCTTTATTTCTTTAACACTTTGCAAAGCTTTTCCTGTAAAGTTCTTGCTCCACTATACGTCTTCTGCTGCTCCTGGTGACTGGTCTTAACAGAGCTAGTTATGTGCAGGATAGTAATTGCAAGTGTGTGCCACATACGGTGGACCATGGCTTTGCGACGCACGTGATGGATGATGGATGACGGCCAATGGATGACGGATGATGGATGATGGATGATGGATGATGGATGAGGGATGACGGATGATGGATGATGGATGATGTATGGTGGTGACCGTGCAAGATGGATCTCGGTTTTGCATTGCACACGTGTTCTGTCGTGGTGGGTGAGTATGTGGTGGTGGATGAGTGTGTGGTGGTGAATGAGTGTGTGGTGGCAAATGAGTGTGTAGCGGTCAATGAGTGTGTCGTGGTGAATGAGTGTGTAGTGGTGAATGAGTGTGTGGTGGTGGATGAGTGTGTGGTGGTGAATGAGTGTGTGGTGGTGAATGAGTGTGTGGTGTTGGATGAGTGTGTGGTGATGGATGATTGTGCCGCAGACCCCCTTGGATGAGTGTGTGTGATGGATGATGGATAATGGATGATGGATGATGGATGATGGATGATGGATGATGGATGACGGCCGATGGATGGCGGATGGCGGATGATGGATGATAGATGATGGATGATGGATTAAGGATGAAGGATGACGGATGATGGATGATGGATGATGGATGATGGATGATGGACGATGGATGATGTATGGTGGTGATCGTGCAAGATGGATCTCAGCTTTCCATTGCACATGTGTTCTTTCGTGGTGGGTGAGTGTGTGGTGGTGGATAAGTGTGTGGTGGTGAATGAGTGTGTGGTGGCAAATGAGTGTGTGGTGGTCAATGAGTGTGTGGTGGTGAATGAGTGCATGGTGGTGAATGGGTGTGTGGTGTTGGATGAGTGTGTAGTGGTGGATGATTGTACCACAGCCCCCCTTGCTTCTGTAGGCTGTTGTATTGTTCTGCTCCAATTAAGTCTGCCACAGGACCTCATTGATGTGTGATGTCTCGCGTCCTCATCGATGTCTGGTGTCTCACGTCCTCATTGATGTGTGGTGTCTCCCATCCTCATTGATGTGTGGTGTCTCAGGACCTCATCGATGTGTGGGGTCTCACGTCCTCACCGATGTGTGTTGTCTCAGGACCTCATCTATGTGTGGTGTCTCAGGTCCTCATCGATGTGTGGTGTTTCAGGTCCTCATCGATTATTGGTGTATTGGGTCCTCACCTGCGGCCTGTGTTGCATCACAGCCCCACTCACTACTTTCATATTTCTTTTCTTTCCTTTCAAAAAATGTTTTTATGGCATATGGTGGGGAGGATGCCAATGTCCTGCGCGTCACCGCAAAAAAGATATGGTACATATCACATCCACAGAACAGCAAGTTTACGGAGAAGGCCCTGTGGCCAGAACCGCTACACTCAGGCGTCCACCGACTCCATGTAGCATAGGTTAGAAAGAGCCAATGGGTCCTGCAGCCATGGATGTGGCGGGTGCTGCTGCAAGTTGTGCCAGAGCTCGACATCCGGCCAGCCGTGAGCCACGAACGCACGGCGCATGACAGCGCACTGCCGACGGATGCCCGCGAGGGAGATGTGCTGGGCCAGGAAGGCCACCGAACGGCTCGTCAAGGCCTCCAGGTCCTATGGAGACATCCCCTGATGCCCCTGTTGCAAGCAAAGTTGCAAGAGGCTGCGCAAAAATTCCCATGCTGCTGGCCCCAGGCCGCCAAGCATCTCCTAGGCAAGGGGACGGAGGATCCATCCCGGCCGATGAACTAGCGCCGGGTGGTACTTCGACCCCTTGGCCTCCATTGCATGCCGGAGAGCCCAATGCTCAGAAGTAGCAGTCGCCCCCTAGGCATCCACCGTCGTGACGTTGATGACGCACATGGCGCTGTGATTCTAGTCCTCCAAGATGAGGTCTGGTTGAAGGGTGGCAGCAGTCGTGGGGAAGAGGTCGCCTGGCTCAACACGCATCAGAAGGGTGCGCTTTGGCAGATGCAAGCCAACTCGTCGCGGAAGGCATGGTGGACCTCTGTGATGAAACGGGACCAACGCTGACAAGTCAGCGGGGCAGGAGTGAGGCCGCTGATCCTGTAGTGCTCAAGGTAGCCGAGGGAGAGACCAAGCCAGAGTTGCACGTGAAGGCAAAATGTGTCGAGGAGAGCTGGAAGCGGTCGCGGGGACCAGTCGGGGAGGCCTCATGTAAGCCAAACAGTTCCAACGGCACTGATCATGGCTTGAGGCTTCTTTGAATATACAATCTGACTATGTATTTGGAATCTACAGGAAAAACCATGTGAGATCGATCCAAGAACGGGGTCGATCCATCAAGAATTGAAGAAATCACGACCGGCCAAAGGTTGCGTGCGGAGCTGTCTATGGCTCGGCGACCCTGGGTCGCCTAGGATGTGTCATCATGTACATATGGTCTTGTATGTTGACACTTGAATAACAAGTACAGATTACTCCCACTGTGCCACACATGTTCTCGTGCTCCTCCAAGACGGCCCTACACTTTTGCAAGCCCAGGAAGGTGTGCACCGGCCTCCCCTTGGTCGCCATTGCCATCCGTTGGTGCCTACACAATCCGGTTGAGGCTAGCACACCGCGCCCGGTTCACACTTGGTATCAGAACCACCCTTGGCTTAGGGGCACAATATTCTACGTGGAAACCTATGCTGGTCACCGTAGACCAGCACACATCTTGTCTCTTTTGCGGATCCGTGTCCAAGGCCAACCACGCACTCCGGTAACAACGCGGTAAGCGAAGGACTTGTTGAGGAAGAAGTTGTACCGGATGTAGAGATGACGTCATCTGGCATGTCCCCAACGGCCGTGGTGCTTGATGCGCAAGGCAAAGTAACAGCAGCCGCAGCATTTTTTAAGTTACTCGCGAATATGCAGGCCAAGATGGACCTGTTGGAGAAGCAAAGCACGTATCTCAATCAAGAGCTCACGAAGCGCCCAGTGACAGCACTTCTGGCAGTTGCCACCACTAACGAAACTACGGTGGGCATCCCAAGCCCGCCCAACCTGGAGCGGTTTGACCCATCGAGGAAGGATGGACCAGCTCCACACGCTTGGATACTCGGACTAGAGCTTTACTTCACCGCCATCGGCGGAGATGCCTCAAGGTACGAGGTGCGCTGCGACTATGTCGTGACCCTGTTGAGAGGGCCATCGCTGGATTGGTGGGCCAATGGGATGCAGTCTAATACACACGGTAGTGGAGAAGCAATGGTATGTGGCATTGCGGCCACGTCCGGAATCTCAACCCCATCGGCACCAACCTGCAGCAGTGGCGATCCTACCGTGAAATGGCCAACCTCGTGGAAGTTCATGGAGTCGTTCATCAAGCGCTTCACCATGGGTGACATGATGAACAACGCGAGTGCCAAGTTGCGGCTTCGCCAAACTGGTGGCATCGCCGACTACACCCGCAGGTTTTGTGAGATTGTCGCCAACTGTGGCTTCCACTTCCACAAATTGTGCTTCCACTACAGCAATGGCCTCAAAAACAACGTCTGCGAAGTGACGGTGATGCACGACCTTAACAATGACCTACCGGGGATGATCGCAGCAGCAGAATGGTACGACTTGCATATGCAACAGGCTCATGCCAACAGCCACAACTCTTTTGGTGGTGGTTACGACAAGCGGGCCGAGAGTGATAATACGCCCATTGAGATCGGAGCGTTGCAGTAGTACAAGTGCTACCACTGGAGCAAGCCTGGCCATATTGCGCATGGTTGTCCAAGTCTAAAGAAGGGCAAAGGCAAGAGTAAGCGGCAAGGGAAGAGGAAGCAAGCCCCTAAGGAAGCACAGATAGCAACAAAGGAGTCAAGAAATGAGGAGAGCCGGGAGTAGATGGCATTACTCCTGGCTCCTCTCAGCCCAAACCACCAGCTGACCGCCTGCGCGAATGCCTTGTGGCAATGAAGGGTGTTTCCAAAGACAAGGCATGCAACTCGGGGTTTGAGGTGGAGCAGTCCGCACTTCTCTTGGAGGCACGAGTGAAGGGGGTCAAGGGGAAGGTGGGGAGTCTGCTAGATTGTGACGCGAGGCACAGTTTTATGAGCATGGAGTGTGCCTGAAAGTGGGGACTTGTCCTCCCAAGCAAGAAGCAAACCGCCTACCAAGTGAACAGCACAATTGAAGTGGGATACCTAGCCCATCCCATCTCCATTCACGTGGGGAAGCTTTGAACAACAACCGTATACCGGGATTGCTTGATGAAGGATTATGACATGATCCTCAGTCGTGACTTCCTCCACAAGTACAACCTCGCCGTTTCTTAGGAGGCACGTACCGTCTCAGTCAAGCTCAGAGACAAGAAGTATCCCCTGCCTACGTGGTCTAAGGAAGAGGCCGCGGAGAAGGAGACTTGCGAGGAGGAAGCATCGCGGCAGTCGGTGCCTTACAAGGAGAATCAACACCTATGATGCTGAACTTGGTGCAGCTCAAGCGTGCGGTTTGAAAAAGGAGCAGATTTTTTTGGCATTCGTGCGAGACGTGGAGGACGATGTTGACAAGCCAGAGGATGTGGCGCCTGCTGTGGAACATGGGCTGACTCGTGAGTAGCTAGAGGCCCAAGGCAAGGTTGCCAGGGTGCCCGAGGGGCTTTTGAAGGTGTGGAGTTGGAGGAAGTGTTCCCCGACAACCTCCCGGCGGATCTGCCACCAAAGCGGGACGTGGACCATTGTATCGACCTCAAACCTGGAGCGTGCCCTCCTATTCGTGCAACGTACCGCATGAGCAATGTGGAGCTGCAGGAGCTCAAGAATCGACTGACTGAGATGAAGAAATAGGGCTTCATCCATCCATCCTCGTCTCCTTACACTGCACCTGTCCCATTTGTACAGAAAAAGACAGGGGAGATGTGCATGTGCGTGGATTACCGGACATTGAGCAAGTTTACCATCAAGAACCGCTACCCGCTTCCACAGGCCGAGGAGCTCTTCAATCAGCTCCGTGTGGCTTGCCTCTTCACAAAGATCAACCTCTGTTCCGGCTACCACCAAATCCGCATCGCAGCAGATGATGAGGACAAGACGGCCTTCAGCACCCGCTATGGTCACTACGAGTTCCTCGTGATGCCTTTCGGAATGACCAATGCACCGGCCACCTTCATGGCGGCAATGAACAACATCTTCAGGCCATACTTGGATGACTTTGTGGTGGTGTACCTCGGCAACATCTTGTTGTATAGCAGGAAGGCGGAGGAGCATGAGGAGCATGTGAAAAAGGTCCTCGAGGAGAAGGTTTTTACAAAGCTCTCTAAGTGTGAGTTCGCGGTGGGCAAAGTTGGATTCCTTGGAAACATGATTGGTAATGGAAAGATTGCCATGGACCAACGCAAAGTGTCGGCCGTGCAAGAGTGGCCGAAGTTGCGTAATGTGCATGATGTGCAAGTGTTAATTGGTTTTTGCATCAATTACCGCAACTTTATCCTTGGCTATGCGGGAGTGTCGATGCCGCTCTCCAATCTCACTCGCAAGGATTGCGAGTGGAGTTGGGGAGCTAGCAAACAAGAAGCCTTTGCGCACCGCGACACGCAGACGAAATGCTCAAAGTCGGTGACCGCTTGCTTCTCAACAACGCACACATCAAGCTTTGCGGGGTCTGATCGGACAACTTGAACCCTGGTGGCTTGGTCCGCTCATGGTGCTCGAAATCTGGCCACCTATGGTTGTGCGGTTGGCTCTTCCACCTTCCATGCCAATCCACGACGTGTTCCACATACCTAAGCTCAAGCTCTACCATGACCCGACTGAGAATGTTCCCGGCCGCGGTTCTGAACCTTCTCCTTCGGTGGTCATCGAGGGCAAGCAAGAATTTGACGTGGAGGCCATCTTTTGTCAGAAAAATGGCCCCCGGGTAGAGGCAGTTCCAACGTGGCCCGATGGGTCTACTGTCTTCACGGCTATGTTTTGTGCGGGTCCTGAGTCTAAGCGTGAGCTTTCTGGTCGCCCCACGCTATGTTTCTGGGAGTTGAAGGTATTTGTGAGACAGTCACTTTTGCGAAGGGGATAACGCGATTTTGCATTTTTTTAAAACATGGACATGATCTCAAAAATTGTAGGGCTCATCATGAGCTCTCCAACGCACCAGACCGTACGCGATTCGGATAACCGTAGCTCCCGCTACGTCAGTCGAAGCGCAGCACCCCAAATCAGCCGCTCAGTCGGCGGCGCGCACCACGTCGCCCGCCGAGGCGCCCTCACACATCAAGGACCCATCAAAACGCCATTCCGGAGGCGCAGATGTCCCTATGCGTAGTGGAAGCACCCCTCGCGCCTTTGGGGTCTGTTTCGATGAGTTAATCATCGAGTTTGGTGATGGGGATTGATGTGGGTCGAAACCTGTTCGCGGACCTCCAGTCGGAATTTTGACTAAGTCCCCGAGTAACAAACTGTACTACTGAGTTTCGNCGCCCGCCGAGGCGCCCTCACACATCAAGGACCCATCAAAACGCCATTCCGGAGGCGCAGATGTCCCTATGCATAGTGGCAGCACCCCTCGCGCCTTTGGGGTCTGTTTCGATGAGTTAATCATCGAGTTTGGTGATGGGGATTGATGTGGGTCGAAACCTGTTCGCGGACCTCCAGTCGGAATTTTGACTAAGTCCCCGAGTAACAAACTGTACTACTGAGTTTCGAACTCCGAGCCAGGATTTTGGCTAAGTCCCTCAGTAACAAACTGCACTCCTAAAATCTGGCGGATCATCCACCGGACGCCTCGGCAGATCTTCCGGAGCAAAATCCCCAGATGGCATTTTGTTACTCGATCCGGTCAATTATTCACCGGAAGTCGAACCGCGGCCGGCTCCCAGAACCGCCGCGCACACCCCAACTTTGGAAGCCCATATCTCCCTCGTTACTAGTCCGCTTCCGGTGAAACAACTTCCACCGGATTCAGCAACTTGTCAACTTTTAGGGTCAATCCTCCATCTTAGGATCCGATCAATCATCGAGTCACCAGATCCGTCGACGAGGAATTTCCTCTCTCTGGCGGCTCGTCGGCGCCTCCCGGCGCCGCACTTGGGCATGCAGAGGGGCAAATCTTCAACATTCTCCCTCTTGTACCTGCCCTGCCTGCTGCTCCTGCTTGCTATCACTCATCTTCCGCTGCGCCCTCCAGCCCATCACAGCTGGTCATCCTAAGCCCGGCCACGCTCAAAGCGTGCCGGTCCACGGGTTGCGCTTTGGTCAAGCAATCCGCAAGCATGTTGTGGGTGCTGCAGTGCTGTAGCACCACCTTCCTCTTTTCAACCATGTCCCGTGCGTAGTGGTAACGCACGTCAATGTGCTTCGTCCTCCTGTGCTGCGTCGTGTTGTTGGTCAGCGCGATTGAGCCGGTGTTGTCCTCTTGCACCACCGTAGGCTCCTGCTGCGGCACGCCCAGCTCCCCCAGCAACCTGTGCAGCCACACCGCCTCCTTGACCGCCTCGGCCAGCGCGATGTACTCTGCTTCCACTGTGGAGCTGGCGACGCAGTCTTGCTTTCTGCTGCACCACGAGACCGCTGCACGAGCGAGGAAGAACACGTAGCCGGATGTGGACTTCCGCTTGTCCACATTGCCAGCGTAGTCTGCGTCGTGTAGCAGACCAGACGCAAGGGGTCCGCCCGCCCCTTGCCGTCGAACCTCAAGCGCACATGCCGCGTCGCCTGCAGGTAGCGGAGGATGCGCTTGACCGCCTGCCAGTGTAGTGGCCCTGGATCGGCCACGTACCTACTCACTTGGCCCACCCCGTAGGCCAGGTCTGGTCGAGTCGCCACCATGGCGTACATGAGGCTGCCCACCGCCGATTGGTAGGACACCCCTGCCATATCCTCCCGCTCTTCTTTTGTTTGCGGCGCCATTGCCGCACTCAGTTCACAGGTCGTGGAGACTGGACTGCCAACTGGTTTGCAGTCCTCCATGCCGTACCGCTTCAGCACCTCGGTCACATATTTGGCATGTCCCAGCTCAAGCGTGCGCGCCCTCCGGTTCCGCGTAATGCTCACCCCGAGGTAGTGCTCCAGCTCCCCCATGTCCGACATCTGGAATCTGCCGCTCAGCTTCTCTTTCAGCTGCTGTAGGCTCGGCAAATCCGTGGAGCACACAATCAGGTCGTCCACGTAGAGTGCAGCGATCTGATGGAGCTATTTTTCGTGCCGCACGTACACGCTGTGATCTGCCTCACAGCGCTTGAAGCCGAGTTGTGCCATGAAGCTGTCCATCTGTTGGTCCCAGCATCTGGGCGATTGTTTTAGCCCGTACAAGAACTTCCGCAGCTTACACACCTTACCCTCCGGCGTCTCCACCCCCTCTGGCACCTCCATGTAGATATCTTTGTCTATGATGCCGATGAGGAAGGCCGTCTTTACGTCCATTTGGTGGAGTTCCATGTCCTTCGCGGCCACCACCGCAAGGATCGCCCGGATGCTTGTGAACTTAGCATCGGGAGCAAACGTCTGATCGTAGTGCTCCTCCTTACGCTGTGCGTAACCCTTCGCCACCAGCCGCACCTTGTATTTGTCAACCACATCTCCCTTTGTGAACTTGGTCTTAAAGACTCACTTTGAGCCGATGACCTTGGCATCTTTCGGCCTGTCAACCAGCTTCCACGTATCATTTTCCGTGATGGACACCAGCTCCGATTTGATGGTTGCATCCCATTGATCCCCTTCAGGCCGTGCAAGCGCCTCTTACACGATAGTCGGCTCCGTTGATGCAGCCAGCATGCACCGCGTCATGCCAATCCATCGACCGGTGCTTGCGTCGAAGCGCTTCCCCGCTTTTCGCTGCCTCCTGTTGCGGCACGGTAGTTTTGGTGGCGCATCGTCGCTCTACTGTGATCCCTGCGACTCAGCACGCTCCGGTGAATCATCGACCGGACGGCTCCCCAAGGATCTCTCTCGCTCTGGCGAAACATCGCCCGAACGACCGGCGCGTCCGGTGGATTTTCCACCGACGCCCGATGCACACTCTGCCGGGAGTGCGCGCCTTGGCACCCTAGGTGCCTCATCCGCCGGATCCTTCCGGTGGATCTCCTCATCAGCTTGATTGTCATCAGAGTCCTCTATGTTGGCTGCCACCGCTAGTACACCTTCGCGCTCTGATGCCGCATCCTCAACTTCGGCGTCCGCCGGCTCCTTCTCGTAATCAAGGAGCTGGAACCACTCCCCCGTCTTTGGAGAGTCCACCACGCCCACGTCGTTGCTGCTGATGTCACTCTGCTGCTCGTCAAACTCGATGTCTCGGCTGCGGATTACCTCCTCCTTGCGCATGTCGTAGAGCCGGTACGCCTTATGCGTGCTCTCGTAGCCAAGGAAGAGATACGAATTTGCTCGCGGCTCCAGCTTGCTGTCACGCCTCTGCACAGCCTGCACCACTGCGTGCGCCTTGCGCCCGAACACTTTCATGTGTGCCACACTTGGCTTGCGCCCGCTCCAAACCTCCTGCGGCGTCTTCCAGCCGCTCTTCCCCTTCAGCACCGCTGTAGGAGTGAGGTTGATGGTGTAGCTCGCCGTACGCACAGCTTCCGCCCAGAAGCTTCGCGGCAATTCCGCATCCACAAACATGGTTCGTACCATGTTCAGCAGCGTCTGGTTCGCCCGCTCCGCCACGCCATTTGACTGAGGCAAACACGGTGTAGTTTGTTGCCATTTTATGCCCTGCTGCTTCATCCACCCGCTACAGCCCACGTACTCTCCGCCGTTGTCGCTGCGTAGCGCTCTAACCTTCCGGTCAGTCTGCCTCTCCACCACGGCGACATACTCCTTCAGCCGGTCCAGGACCTTGCCTTTCCGCTTCATGAAGTATACGAAGAGTTTTCTGCGGT
Source organism: Penium margaritaceum (assembly GCA_023375785.1). Lineage (NCBI taxonomy): Eukaryota > Viridiplantae > Streptophyta > Zygnematophyceae > Desmidiales > Peniaceae > Penium > Penium margaritaceum. The sequence goes on from SZWC01001534.1 coordinate 68,436, forward strand.
AGTCATCAATGAAGGTGACGAAGTAACGTGCGCCGCTCTTTGACGCCATCTTGAATGGTCCGCACATGTCGCTGTGCACGACCTCCAGCAGGTCCGAGGCGCGATTCACGTTCTCGTTGAACGGTTTGCGCCGCGCCTTGCCCAAAATGCAAGGCTCGCACTTTTTGTGCTTTGCTGCATCTGTCGCCTCTTCCGCACCGTCGATGACGAGGCCGCGTACCAGCTCGCGCTTTGCCATCTCCTTCACGACTGCGAGTGAGGAATGCCCCAGTCATCGGTGCCAGAGCTCCAGATCAGCTCCCCCTCCTTTGGCCAGGTTGACGGTGCGTTCTTGCAAGTCTGCTGAATCCACGATGGTCGTCGCGGGGATCACCTTGGTCTCCACGATGTAGAGGCCTCCCTCGCGCTTAGCCTCCAGCACGGGCTTGCCGCCACCGTCCTTCCGCACGACTGCCCCTCTTCTCCTGAAGAGCACCTCGTACCCCTTGTCAGTGAGGCAGCTGACACTTAAAATTTCAGCCAATCCGGGTACGTGCTGCACGTCCTTGATGACGCGCTGCACCCGCTTTCCACCAACCACCTCCTCCACGTCCACATCTCCTTGGCCAGCTGCCGGCTCGACCTTCTCGTTTGCAACCACCATGGATTTGCTGGACTTGGTGTAGTTGATGAACCCGACCTTCTCGACCTGGGTATGCTCCTCCGCTCCGGAGTCAAGGAATCGCCGGTTGGCCTTCTTGAGGTAGTGGTTTTGAGTGTCGTTAAGGAGCGCCTTCTTGCCTTTGGCGTCCTTGCCACCGGCCTTTGCCTCCTCGGTGCACTCACGGGCCCAATGGCCCTCCTTGCCGCAGTTACGGCACGCACCCTTCTTGGCGCCCTTCTTGCCGCCGCCATGTCCGCCACCTCCCTTGGCCCCGCTTCCGCCACCGCGCGTTTTGGTGACGAGGGCCGATGAGGACGACGAGGACTCCCCGCAGCTCCGTCGTTGCGCCTCGTTGCGGATGTACTCTGCGATCGCGCCATAGGTGAGCTTGTCCTCTGCCCATCCTCCCAAGACTGTAATGAGAGGGCTCCAACTTTCAGGAAGGGCCATGAGGAGGGCCATCACCTGAAGCTGCGTGTCGATCTTCCACCCCACGTCGTTGCACTGTGAGGCAAGCGACTTGATCTGCTGCATGGCGGTGATGATATCATCTCCCTCCTCGATTCTCACTTTCAGGAGTCGCTTCATTGCGAAGATTTTGTTCGCCAGCGACTTGGATTGATGGATGGCACAAAGTTTTTCCCAAGCTTCGGCTGCCAACTTGCAGCCCTGTAAGTAGCCCCACTGCGACTCGGCCGTCCCGGACACCTGCAGCATGAGCGCCTCCGTGATCTTCTTTTTGAAGGCCTCCTTCTGCGTTTCCGTCGCCATCGCTTCGTCGAGGACTTCCGTTCCCTTCATGACCTCCAGCAGCCCCTTATGCGCGAGGTGCAGCTTGAAGTGCCACCTCCATAGCCCGTAGCCAGGGCCACCTGCATACTTCTGGATGGGCTACGTCTCCTTCTACGCCATTTGCGCAGTCTTCAACTCTGGGACCTCAGAGCTTGACGGCGATGTCGTCCCTGGCGACAATCCCGTCCGCCGTGAAACCCGTGAGCGATGTGTAGACCGGTCAGGGCCGTGGGCCCATAACCCTCAGTCAGAAAAACGGCCCCCGGGTGGAGGCAGTTCCAACATGGCCCGACGGGTCTACTGTGTTCACGGTTATGTTTTGTGCGGGTCCTGAGTCTAAGCGTGAGCTTTCTGGTCGCCCCACGCTATGTTTTTGGGAGTTGAAGGCATTTGTGAGACAGTCACTTTTGCGAAGGGGATAACGCGCTTTTGCATTTTTTTAAAACATGGACATGATCTCAAAAATTTTAGGGCTCATCATGAGCTCTCCAACGCACCAGACCGTACACGATTCGGATAACCGTAGCTCCCGCTACGTCAGTCGAAGCGCAGCACCCCAAATCAGCCGCTCAGTCGGCGGCGCACACCACGTCGCCCGCCGAGGCGCCCTCACACATCAAGGACCCATCAAAACGCCATTCCGGAGGCGCAGATGTCCCTATGCATAGTGGCAGCACCCCTCGCGCCTTTGGGGTCTGTTTCGATGAGTTAATCATCGAGTTTGGTGATGGGGATTGATGTGGGTCGAAACCTGTTCGCGGACCTCCAGTCGGAATTTTGACTAAGTCCCCGAGTAACAAACTGTACTACTGAGTTTCGAACTCCGAGCCAGGATTTTGGCTAAGTCCCTCAGTAACAAACTGCACTCCTAAAATCCGGCGGACCATCCACCGGACGCCTCGGCAGATCTTCCGGAGCAAAATCCCCAGATGGCATTTTGTTACTCG
>SZWC01001534.1:70823-101736 GCA_023375785.1 Penium margaritaceum
TCCGGTCAATTATTCACCGGAAGTCGAACCGCGGCCGGCTCCCAGAACCGCCGCGCACACCCCAACTTTGGAAGCCCATATCTCCCTCGTTACTAGTCCGATTCCGGTGAAACAACTTCCACCAGATTCAGCAACTTGTCAACTTTTAGGGGCAATCCTCCATCTTAGGATCCGATCAATCATCGAGTCGCCAGATCCGTCGACGAGGAATTTCCTCTCTCTGGCGGCTCGTCGGCGCCTCCCGGCGCCGCACTTGGGCATGCAGAGGGGCAAATCTTCAACATTCTCCCTCTTGCACCTGCCCTGCCCGCTGCTCCTGCTTGCTATCACTCATCTTCCGCTGCGCCCTCCAGCCCATCATAGCTGGTCATCCTAAGCCCGGCCACGCTCAAAGCGTGCCGGTCCACGGGTTGCGCTTTGGTCAAGCAATCCGCAAGCATGTTGTGGGTGCTACAGTGCTGTAGCACCACCTTTCCCTTTTCAACCATGTCCAGTGCGTAGTGGTAACGCACGTCAATGTGCTTTGTCCTCCTGTGCTGCGTCGGGTTGTTGGTCAGCGCGATTGAGCCGGTGTTGTCCTCTTGCACCACCGTAGACTCCTGCTGCGGCACGCCCAGCTCCCCCAGCAACCTGCGCAGCCACACCGCCTCCTTGACCGCCTCGGCCAGCGCGATGTACTCTGCTTCCACTGTGGAGCTGGCGACACAGTCTTGCTTTCTGCTGCACCACGAGACCGCTGCACGAGCGAGGAAGAACACGTAGCCGGATGTGGACTTCCGCTTGTCCACATCGCCAGCGTAGTCTGCGTCCGTGTAGCAGACCAGACGCAAGGGGTCCGCCCGCCCCTTGCCGTCGAACCTCAAGCGCGCATGCCGCGTCGCCTGCAGGTAGCGGAGGATGCGCTTGACCGCCTGCCAGTGTAGTGGCCCTGGATCGGCCACGTACCTACTCACTTGGCCCACCCCGTAGGCCAAGTCTGGTCGAGTCGCCACCATGGCGTACATGAGGCTGCCCACCGCCGATTGGTAGGACAACCCTGCCATATCCTCCCGCTCTTCTTTTGTTTGCGGCGCCATTGCCGCACTCAGTTCACAGGTCGTGGAGACTGGACTGCCAACTGGTTTGCAGTCCTCCATGCCGTATCGCTTCAGCACCTTGGCCACGTATTTGGCATGTCCCAGCTCAAGCGTGCGCGCCCTCCGGTTCCGCGTAATGCTCACCCCGAGGTAGTGCTCCAGCTCCCCCATGTCCGACATCTGGAATCTGCTGCTCAGCTTCTCTTTCAGCTGCTGTAGGCTCGGCAAATCCGTGGAGCACACAATCAGGTTGTCCACGTAGAGTGCAACGATCTGATGGAGCTGTTTGTCGTGCCGCACGTACACGCTGTGATCTGCCTCACAGCGCTTGAAGCCGAGTTGTGCCATGAAGCTGTCCATCTGTTGGTACCAGCATCTGGGCGATTGTTTTAGCCCGTACAAGAACTTCCGCAGCTTACACACCTTACCCTCCGGCGCCTCCACCCCCTCTGGCACCTCCATGTAGATATCTTTGTCTATGATGCTGTTGAGGAAGGCCGTCTTTACGTCCATTTGGTGGAGCTCCATGTCCTTCGCGGCCACCACCGCAAGGATCGCCCGGATGCTTGTGAACTTAGCGACGGGAGCAAACGTCTCATGGTAGTGCTCCTCCTTACGCTGTGCGTAACCCTTCGCCACCAGCCGCACCTTGTATTTGTCAACCACACCTTCCTTTGTGAACTTGGTCTTAAAGACCCACTTTGAGCCGATGACCTTGGCATCTTTCGGCCCGTCAACCAGCTCCCACGTATCATTTTCCGTGATGGACACCAGCTCCGATTTGATGGTTGCATCCCATTGATCCCCTTCAGGCCATGCAAGCGCCTCATGCACGATAGTCGGCTCCGTTGATGCAGCCAGCATGCACCGCGTCATGCCAATCCATCGACCGGTGCTTGCGTCGAAGCGCTTCCCCGCTTTTCGCTGCCTCCCGTTGCGGCGCGGTAGTTTTGGTGGCGCATCGTCGCTCTACTGTGATCCCTGCGACTCAGCACGCTCCGGTGAATCATCGACCGGACGGCTCCCCAAGGATCTCTCTCGCTCTGGCGAAACATCGCCCGAACGACCGGCGCGTCCGGTGGATTTTCCACCGACGCCCGATGCACACTCTGCCGGGAGTGCGCGCCTTGGCACCCTAGGTGCCTCATCCGCCGGATCCTTCCGGTGGATCTCCTCATCAGCTTGATTGTCATCAGAGTCCTCTGTGTTGGCTGCCACCGCTAGTACACCTTCGCGCTCTGATATCGCATCCTCAACTTCGGCGTCCGCCGGCTCCTTCTCGTAATCAAGGAGCTGGAACCACTCCCCCGTCTTTGGAGAGTCCACCACGCCCACGTCGTTGCTGCTGATGTCACTCTGGTGCTCGTCAAACTCGACGTCTCGGCTGCGGATTACCTCCTCCTTGCGCATGTCGTAGAGCCGGTACGCCTTATGCGTGCTCTCATAGCCAAGGAAGAGATACGAATTTGCTCGCGGCTCCAGCTTGCTGTCACGCCTCTGCGCAGCCTGCACCACTGCGTGCGCCTTGCACCCGAACACTTTCAGGTGTGCCACACTTGGCTTGCGCCCGCTCCAAACCTCCTGCGGCGTCTTCCAGCCGCTCTTCCCCTTCAGCACCGCTGTAGGAGTGAGGTTGATGGTGTAGCTCGCCGTACGCACAGCTTCCGCCCAGAAGCTTCGCGGCAATTCCGCATCCACCAACATGGTCCGTACCATTTTCAGCAGCATCTGGTTCGCCCGCTCCGCCACGCCATTTGACTGAGGCAAACACGGTGTAGTTTTTTGGTATTTTATGCCCTGCTGCTTCATCCACCCGCTACAGCCCACGTACTCTCCGCCGTTGTCGCTGCGTAGCGCTCTAACCTTCCGGTCAGTCTGCCTCTCCACCGCGGCGACATACTCCTTCAGCCGGTCCAGGACCTCGCCTTTCCGCTTCATGAAGTACACGAAGAGTTTTCTGCGGTAGTCATCAATGAAGGTGACGAAGTAACGTGCGCCGCTCTTCGACGCTATCTTGAATGGTCCGCACATGTCGCTGTGCACGACTTCCAGCAGGTCCGAGGCGTGATTCACGTTCTCGTTGAACGGTTTGCGCCGTGCCTTGCCCAAAATGCAAGGCTCGCACTTTTTGTGCTTTGCTGCATCTGTCGCCTCTTCCGCACCGTCGATGACGAGGCCGCGTACCAGCTCGCGCTTTGCCATCTCCTTCACGACTGCGAGTGAGGAATGCCCCAGTCATCGGTGCCAGAGCTCCAGATCAGCTCCCCCTCCTTTGGCCAGGTTGACGGTGCGTTCTTGCAAGTCTGCTGAATCCACGATGGTCGTCGCGGGGATCACCTTGGCCTCCACGATGTAGAGGCCTCCCTCGCGCTTAGCCTCCAGCACGGGCTTGCCGCCACCGTCCTTCCGCACGACTGCCCCTCTTCTCCTGAAGAGCACCTCGTACCCCTTGTCAGTGAGGCAGCTGACACTTAAAATGTCAGCCAATCCGGGTACGTGCTGCACATCCTTGATGACGCGCTGCACCCGCTTTCCACCAACCATCTCCTCCACGTCCACATCTCCTTGGCCAGCTGCCGGCTCGACCTTCTCGTTTGCAACCACCATGGATTTGCTGGACTTGGTGTAGTTGATGAACCCGACCTTCTCGACCTGGGTATGCTCCTCCGCTCCGGAGTCAAGGCATCGCCGTTTGGCCTTCTTGAGGTAGTGGTTTTGAGTGTCGTTGAGAAGCGCCTTCTTGCCTTTGGTGTCCTTGCCGCCGGCCTTTGCCTCCTCGGTGCACTCACGGGCCCAATGGCCCTCCTTGCCGTAGTTACGGCACGCACCCTTCTTGGCGCCCTTCTTGCCGCCGCCATGTCCGCCACCTCCCTTGGCCCCGCTTCCGCCACCGCGCGTTTTGGTGACGAGGGCCGATGAGGACGACGAGGACTCCCCGCAGCTCCGTCGTTGCGCCTTGTTGCGGATGTACTCTGCGACCGCGCCATAGGTGAGCTTGTCCTCTGCCCATCCTCCCAGGACTCTAATGAGAGGGCTCCAACTTTCAGGAAGGGCCATGAGGAGGGCCATCACCTGAAGCTGCGTGTCGATCTTCCACCCCACGTCGTTGCACTGTGAGGCAAGCGACTTGATCTGCTGCATGGCGGTGATGATATCATCTCCCTCCTCGATTCTCACTGTCAGGAGTCGCTTCATTGCGAAGATTTTGTTCGCCAGCGACTTGGATTGATGGATGGCACAAAGTTTTTCCCAAGCTTCGGCTGCCAACTTGCAGCCCTGGAAGTAGCCCCACTGCGACTCGGCCGTCCCGGACACCTGCAGCATGAGCGCCTCCGTGATCTTCTTTTTGAAGGCCTCCTTCTGCGTTTCCGTCGCCGTCGCTTCGTCGAGGACTTCCGTTCCCTTCATGACCTCCAGCAGCCCCTTATGCGCGAGGTGCAGCTCAAAGTGCCACCTCCATAGCCCGTAGCCAGGGCCACCTACATACTTCTGGATGGGCTACGTCTCCTTCTACGCCATTTGCGCAGTCTTCAACTCTGGGACCTCAGAGCTTGACGGCGATGTCGTCCCTGGAGACAGTCCCGTCCGCCGTGAAACCCGTGAGCGATGTGTCGACCGGTCAGGGCCGTGGGCCCATAATCCTCTGTCAGAAAAACGGCCCACGAGTGGAGGCAGTTCCAACGTGGCCCGACGGGTCTACTGTGTTCACGGAGATGTTTTGTGCGGGTTCTGAGTCTAAGCGTGAGCTTTCTGGTCGCCCCACGCTATGTTTATGGGATGAAGGCATTTGTGAGACAGTCACTTTTGCGAAGGGGATAACGCGATTTTGCATATATTTTTTAACATGGACATGATCGCAACATTTGTAGGGCTCATCATGAGCTCTCCAATGCACCAAACCGTGCGCGATTCGGATAACCGTAGCTCCCGCTACGTCAGTCAAAGGGCAGCACCCCAAATCAGCCGCTTAGTCGGCGGCGCGCACCACGTCGCCCGCCGAGGCGCCCTCACACATCAAGGACCCATCAAAACGCCATTCCGGAGGCACAGATGTCCTTACGCGTAGTGGCAGCACCCCTCGTGCCTTTGGGGTCTGTTTCGATGAGTTAATCATCGAGTTTGGTGATGGGGATTGATGTGGGTCGAAACCTGTTCGCGGACCTCCAGTCGGAATTTTGACCCGAGTAACAAACTGTACTACTGAGTTTCGAACTCCGAGCCAGGATTTTGGCTAAGTCCCTCAGTAACAAACTGCAATCCTGAAATCCGACGGATCATCCACCGGACGCCTCGGCAGATCTTCCGGAGCAAAATCCCCAGATGGCATTTTGTTACTCGTTCCTGTCAATTATTCACCGGAAGTCGAACCGCGGCCGGCTCTCAGAACCGCCACGCACTCCCCAACTTTGGAAGCCCATATCTCCCTCGTTACTAATCCGATTCCGGTGAAACAACTTCCACCGGCTTTAACAACTCGTCACATTTTAGGGGAAATCCTCCATCTTAGGATCCAAGCAATCATCGAGTTGCCAGATCCGTCGACGAGGAATTTCCTCTCTCTGGCGGCTCGTCGGCGCCTCGCGGCTCCGCACTTGGGCATGCAGAGGGGCACATCTTGAACATCCTTGACCATCGTTGTTGTGATCGTGGATGGGAGTACCTAGTCAAGTGCAGGGGCTATGACGCAGCCCACAAATCATGGGAGCCTGCCCAAGATTTCAACGTTGGCAGGGTGAATGCCATTGTCCGGGAGTACCAAGAACAAACTGGGACGGTTCACTCCTAAAGGGGAGGATAGTGTAAGCCGGATAGTGCCAACGACACTGATTACAGCTTGAGGCTTCCTTAAATATACAATCTGACTCTGGATTTGGAATCTACAGGGAAAACCATGCGAGATGGATCCAAGAACTGGGTCGATCCATCAAGAATTGAGGAAGTTACGCCTGACCAATGGTTGGACCGACCGAGGGGAAAACAGGCGACGGGAATTCATCCCCAAGGACTAAGGCTCGACCCTCAGAAGACCCGACAAGGCCAAAGCGCGTCTTGGGGTCCTGCTAGTCCATGAGTCGATGATCATTGAGGGCCAAGGGTGCTTCGGAATGGAACTCCGATGTGTTATTACTAGAAAGGGCGTTTCGGGCAGCCGTCACCGCCGCTACTGGTGCTGCCAGTGGCAGATTGCCGTGGTTCTCAGATTCGACCATATCTCGGCCGTTCCTCCACGGAATGATGCAATTCTTGGTGCGTTAGAAATATAGGAAGATGAGCTACGTGATGCTAAGGTAACAACGCTCATCTCTGGCCCGTTTGGAGATGCGCACGGCTCGACGTCCCTCAGTCACCTAGGATGTGTCATCATGTTCAAATGATCTTATATGTTGACACTTGACTAACAAGTACAGTTTACTCCCACTGTGCCACACGTGTTCTCGTGCTCCCCAAAGACCTAGAGCATTCCACACACATGTTTGTAGGTTAAGACAATTGTAGGTTTGTTTTTGCTTGTGCTTCTGGGTTATCTGATTGAAAGCCCTAGGTCGAGGGTCATGCGAGGGCTTTGCCCTCACACCTCACAGTTTGCCGGTGAGCTTTGCTTGCCGGCCGCCATGTGAGGATCGACTAGCGATCCTCACGCGCAAGAGAGGTGAGCTCTATTTCTTGAGGACTTAGCCTCATTTCTATTGATGCCGCCGGACTATTTTGGCTCAAACATCCACCGTGGTTAACCATTTTGGTTAAAACAAGTTGGAATCTGCTCGTAGGGAAGCTCTCATGGTATCAGAGCAGGCTCGTGGGCCTAAAACAGACACGAGAAAGGGGTAGCAAGCAAAATGAGGGGTGGCGAGATTAGGACACGTGGTCGCCTACATGCCTTGGAGCCGCAGGCAGCCCCTTAGCCATTGTAGGGATGTCGAGCACGCCCAGAGGAGGCCGCGCAAGCTGCGCCATAGACTTTGAGGGGGCGGAGCCACCCATGGCCCGTGTGGTGGTCAAGAGGCGGCGGAGCCGACCCGCTAGGTACCCCAAGGGTCCCCAACCAGTGGGGGACCGCTCAGGTGGGGTGGGAACGGGCTGGGAAGGATCTATGGGCTGACTGCAGGTACCCCAGCAGGTCCTAAGGCAGTTTTTCCAGAGGTTAGGACTCTCATCCGAAAACTGGATCCAAAGTGGGCCCAGCATATTGCTACCAAAACATCCTTGATCGGCACGGGCAAGTTCTAGTCACATCTGGCCTCCCTAGCAGTGAGGATGTCAAATGCCGGGGGCAGCGTAGCTGGTGGGAGGGTCGATGGTGCTCAAGGCGTTGACGATGGTGACCTATCGGCCGTGACCCTCACGGCCGCCGCCGTCGCACAGCTGGGCTTGGGATCCATGGATCTGTCACTGCCGCAGCTAGGAACTAGGGACTTCCTAGCTTGGAAGGACCTATTCCTAGATTGGCCCGCAAAGCATGGCTTGGAGAACTACTACCTCCAGCCAGCTCCAGATACCGCTGATGTGCAAGTCCTTCTTCACGCTTTCAATGCACTGCATCGTGTCCTCCCTGATTTGCAGTCATATGCCCTGCACGAGTACTGTTTTGGGGCAAAAGGAGCGGACCCGGCCGACTCCCGTAAGGGAGACCCTCAGCCACATGAGTCGTGGAAGCACCTTACGACACGCCAGGAAGAACAAGGCATTACGCTTGTCGTGACTTTGCGAGAAAATCTACGCAACCTCTTTCCCAAACTGGGAACACCGGTAGCTGACTACTGGGATGAGGCTATGGACATCCAACGACGTCTACTTGGACTGGACGCGGCATGTTCTATCCTTGAGTGGTTGGATGTTATGCTCCTGCACCCAGGTGAGCAGTTAGAGACTTCTGTCGGGACTTTTTTTCTGCCACCCCGTGGTAAAGATCAAGGGAATCGACCTATCTTTACTCTTTGCTCAACTCCACAACTAAAAAGATATTCTCAATGGGGAAGCCCGTGACACCGTGGGTGCCCCGACTGCCTATGTGCATCAAGGCACCTCAGCCGGCCCAAGACCTTCCACCCACTTAACCCACAAACAGACTGGGGCCAACAGTACAGGAGGGAGGATCACCTCAAGGAGCGGTGGTGATGGCTGAGGACGGGAACGTGGAGATCAGAGATGCAACATTTGTAACCAGACAGGGCACTTTTGGCATGGTTGTCCCGTACTATAGCACCAGATGATGGATAGACAGTAGTAGAAGCAACCGCAGTAACAAGAGTGGTAGCATCTACAGCAGCAGCCCCAGTGGTCCTAGCAACAGCAACACTAGTCACATTACCCAACTGCCGGCTAGATTGGGCCACAAAGTACAAGACCAGGTCTCCCAGCCCCAGTTGTGGTTCCTTTTGGTGCGAAAACGTTCGGGCTGCCGATGTAGAAGACATTTCCCTCGCCATCGGCACGTGTACCACCCATCTCCCACGGTCCCTACTACGTGCCGTTCTTCTCGAACACTTTTGTGCCAGTTCCAGAGTGGACCCTACGCGTGTAGAAAGATACGGCTCAGGCACAGCAGCCAACTGCTCCACCACCCAGGCTCTGTTGGACAGCTCCGATGGAGCCTCAGCTTCCTGAGTCAGATGCCATGGCTCCATCACACATCACATCACAGCACGTAGGTCAGCGGCTAGGTTACACCCATGTCACCACTGGCCATGCCCTACCCATGAATGAGTCATTGCTTGATACCGCTGCCTCACATCACATGTCCCCGCATTGTGAGCTATTTGTTACACTGCATGTAGCGCATGGTGTGAGAACTTGGTCAGGGGAGATCTTGCATGTTGAGGGCGTGGGCACAGTTGCACTGCAAGCGCCAAGGGGTGTGTTGTGGTTGACTGGTGTGCAATATGTCCCAAGGTTGAGAGTCAAATCTCTTGTCAGGTGGACAGCTGGACAAACAAGCCAACATGTCCACCGTGACGCAAAAGCAGCGATGTATGTTTTATGATGCTGGTGGTGAGTTGTTGGCTGATGGGCCCCTTCATGTTGACATGCTGTACCAACTCACCCTCTTTTCCCTCATTGAGACACATTCACACCGATCACAGGTTCACACTGTGACTGGGACTGACGCAAAGAACACTGAGCTCATCCACCGTAGACTGGTGCATATACATACTGACGCTGTAAGAGACATGCTGAAACACGCATCTGCGCATGAAATCCGCCCAACTGACTGTGCTCATGGCCTCAAGGATGGTGCATTTCTAGAGTGTCATGAAGGTAAGGCACACAGACAAACATTTCCCAAGTCCTCCAGAGAGAGTAAATCACCCCTTGCCTTGGTACATGCAGACCTTACGGGACCCATGCCTGTCCCTTCCCTCCAATATGGGTCCCTATATGTTCTGTCTCTCACTAATGACTATAGCCGCTTCCGTTGGGCCTTTCTGCTGAAAACCAAAGCAGACGCTTAAAGAGCTATCACGGAGTGGATAGCTATAGCAGAATGACAGACGGGGTGTCAGCTTTTGGTACTGCGAACTGACAAGGGGAGGGGAGTTTCTTGGAACCCTGACCAACGAACTCAAGGTCAAAGGTACCGAACATCAGGCCAACGCACCCTACATGCCACAACAGAACGGCGTTGCAGAACGGTGGCACAGAACGTTGGGTGATGCACTCCGAACTTTGCTCATGGAATATGGTATACCATTCAGTTTTTGGGAGGAAGCAGTAACGTATGTCACTTGGGTTTGGAACCGTGTCTCACAAGGTCCACTGCCGAAGGCGGTGACACCTTGGGAACGATGGTTTAAGGAGAAGGCTGACCTTCGACCAGCGGGGTTATGGGAAACATTGGCATGTGTATGGTTTCCTTAACCTCAACGTGACAACAAACTCAGCCCTTGTGGCCGTTGGTGTGTGTTTGTTGGAGTTTCTCATGCCTCAAAGGCATGGCGGTTTTGGGACCCCACGAACCATGCCTTTGTCGAGAGTCAAGACGCGTCCTTTCTGGACATTTGCCGTACAAGGAGTTCCGGACATTGCGACAAGCTCCACCCATGCCATGTTCCGAGCACTACCCGCAGTATGTGAGTGTGCCTTTATTTTTCCCTAGCCAAGAACGCTGGCCTGTCCAAACAGTGCCACAAGACCTTGGTTTAGGAACAGTCTCACCTGTCCCTATGGATTTTCTCACACCCACGGATCTTGTGAGCACAAACTCAGGTACCCCATCCTCTCCACCTGGACTAGACCCCGTGCGTATGCACAACGACACAGAAGCAACACCGCCTCCCGAGCCTGTGCGGAGGTCACAACGCTCCGTGCCTCGGGTTGATTACAGACAGTTCTGTCACACAGTTGGGGTGACAGATTGAGAAACCTCCTTGACCAAACTACAGATGCTAACAGAGGCAAGGGGGCGTGCTGATGCACCTGAGTGGGAGAAGGCTATGCTGGCGGAACTGAATGCTCTCCTGGGCCATGGTGTTTAGGAACTGGTACCCTTGCCACCAGGAAGGAAAGCAAGTGATGTAAAATGGGTCTTCAAAATTAAGCGCAACATGGCTGATCTGATGAAAAATACAAGGCCAGACTAGTGGCTAAGGGGTTCCATACAAAACTGGGGCAGGAATTCACCGACACCTATGCGCCTGTCGGGAAGTATGGGACAGGCCGCGCGTTGTTGGCAGTTGTGGGACATGAGGATTGGGACATCCATCAAATGGATCTAAAAAACGCTTTTCTCAATAGCCCTCTGGAAGAATAACTGTGTGTAAGAAAACCGGAAGGCTTCGAAGATGGCACGGACAGAGTGTGGTTACTGTTGAAAGCTCTTTGTGGGCTCAAACAAGCTCCACGGTACTAGAACAAGGAAATCCGGCAAACATTGGATCTTGGAGGCCTTACACAAAGCCTCTGCATCCCTTCCCTCTTCTTTTGATGGGAGGGTGGTGTACCAGTCGCCCTGCATAGCGGATTTGGGTGAAGCATAGAACTTTCTCGGCATGACCATCGTCAGAGACAGATCAACACGAACACTTACTGTGCATCAGGGTCAATTCATCAGGCATCTCACCACACTGTTCCAAAACTTGGTACAGCATCTACCTCCACAGCAGTCACCCATGAGCCCAGATGTTTACGCACACCTGCTCGATGTACGGACAACAGAATACGGATTGGTCACTGATCCCCCCCTTACCGACAGATCACAGGCAGCCTATCATACTTGGCCTCCACAACCCGACCGGACATCTCGTGTGCAATCAATGTGCTTGTCCAGTTCAGTCAGTAACCATGCAGTACGCATCCCAAGGCATTGCTTAATCTGCTGCGTTATGTGTTGGATACGGCTGAGGTTGGACTGGTGTTTTCCCTGACTTTGGATCCGATGCTTGATGGCTACTGTGACAGTGACTATGCTCGTGATCGTGCAGCCCGTAGTTGTGGTGGTTATGTGTTTTGGGTGTGGGGTAGAGCCGTGTCGTGGCGCAGTGCAAAGCAGTCGTGTGTGGCGCGGAGCATCGCTGAAGCAGAATATATGGCATTGGATGAAGCGGCGTGTGAAGGGATCTGGCTTACGCGCCTGTTGCGAGAATTGGGCTTGGATGTGCCTGATGTACCGTTGCATGGTGAGAACTCTGCTGCACGTCGCATTGTTACGAATGATGGGGTGTTTCACCCATGCACAAAGCAAATGAACACCAATATCATTTTGTGCACGAAGCTGCTGACGCTAAGGTCATCCAAGTCTGCGCCATAAGTCGGGAGGCACAGCTGGCCGACCTCCTCACCAAAGCTCTATCCTCTTCATCTCTTCTATTCCAACTGCATCAAATAGGCTGCAAGCCTGTCACACTCACGTCCAAGGGGGTGTGCCAATTCACTTGTATATACCTTTTCCTTGTGGTCGTGAGTGCTACCCACCATTTGAAAACGTTCTGCGCAAGTTACCCACGTTTGAAAACATTATTTCCGTATCAGCCAGTCGTGGGAGAAGATGACTAGTTTGCCCACTTTGCGGCAGGCTCCTTCCGTTCTCCCCACACTTTTTAATCGGTGACCACTATGTCCAAAGTTAAAAAAATATGCATGCTTTACCCACTCTTTACAAGGTGACTCCGATACCCACTTTGGATATCCGCTCGTCACTAAACGTGACGAGCGGATGTCCAAGGTTCATGCTCCTAGACATCGCAAATCGTGCAGAAAGGGTCCCACATCATCCCTGTCGCAAGTGACATTGGCTATTGAGGACCTAATCATACTTTTTGAAAAGTACTTACATTCGTTCGTTTACAAATCGTTCCACACCATGCCCATAACAAACCACCATTGGCTGTTCGTCGACACTCGATCTGCTCAAAACACTCCTCATTTTTTAGGGACTATATACTTTGAGAATAAATGAATGACACGATCTCTGTTTGCCATATAGATCGAACAGTTAAGAGCTTATCATATTCCTCGATGCAAATATTGGAGTTCTCTCCGAATCTTTGTAGAGCCCCCGAGACAAAAAGATGGGTGCGAGATGGTCACCCTCGCTTCTTTCATTCCATATCTTGTGCAATACGAGACATGGAACTGAGGAAAACCCTTGCTCTAGAAGTGCAAAAGACAGTACCCCGCAAGATATGTAACCCTCCATTTCATGAACGTGTATCGCACAATGCATCGCACGTTGGAAGAACGAAAGCAAGATCGACGACGTCGTCCGCATTTTATTTTGAAAAGATGTTAATCATCGAAAGCCAATACATGCCAATCAAGTCGATCAAACAGTCGAGGAAAACCTTGAGCTGTTAGATGGTACGATCCTACAAACCATGACTAAGTAAGCTTGCAAAGAGATCGATGTTTGTGTCATATGTATCTACAATACTTATGTTCGAGTTAAGATCTTGAATACTTCTATAGAGAAGCATTGTATTGTATTATGTCAGATATGGTTTGTGATTAAAAAATGTATGTTAAGGTTGACAAACTTCCGTCACATAGGACAATCTAATGTCTCAAGTATTAGCAAAGAAAGGTAACATTCAAGCTAAGTCACTACAAAGATAGAAACAGGGCCTTACTAGACGCTACTTGTCGATTCTTGAAGAAAAGGAGCCGAAGTCGGCGGCCTACCTTCCGTCGTTCCAACGTGCGATGTCGCGTGCAACGTGTAGCATTGTTTTTTTGCGCGTAGTGTGCAAAAAAATGAGTGGACCACCAATCGACCACACTCGAGCACGGCTGTCCATGTCAGCAAGCGAACCCCATCCGCTGAATGCAAGAACGAGGTCAAGGATGCGAAATAGCCACGTTGTGGAGACGACATCGGTCGGAAACATCGAAATAAGCACCACAGCCAAAACTGGCTGCGAAAGACGACCATGTTGATCAATATTTTGGCAAAAAAATGAAAACATTACATTTGTGCTATTGTATACCCCGTCACATCCAATGTCAACTATGAGAAAACAAATATCATGATGAATGCGTAGAATCCTAAAATACACTTAATACAATACCCACTGCTCCAAGAACATGCATATGATACCGGTGTTTTAGTAAGGATTTTTCAAAAGTGGGTACTTCGGTCACTGTTACTCGGTATTCGCGTTTTGTGGACAATGCAGTCACCAGTCAAAACGAGTCGGTAGTCTGGTCATTTTGTGTACAGAGTGGGTAATTGGGAAGCATGAGGCTCAAAAGGTGGGTACAAGGGATTTAATCCGTTATGATATTCCACTAACCGAATATGTGCATGACCGTTTATCAACGTCAACATTATCCTCGTCAGCATCAAAACACCACCTGCCCGAGCCTAGGAGAAGAGCTAGCAGGCATTCATGCACTGGCATCCATACGTGTTGCCAAACCTAACACTTGCCTGGCCACCTCAGCAAGTGGTAAGCGGGCCAATTAGATTGCGCCGATGAACGCTTGACAGTTGTCTGTCTTGCAAGTGCGATGGCACCCTATGAAGAGGGGTGGTTGCCATTTCGCTGTCACATCCTTGTAACCGCCGCTCGCCATGGACATGCGAAAGGGTACGAGAAAGGATGGTCTCAAATCCGTTCCACCAAACGACAAAGATATGCGTAAGGATGCAAGACTGTATGCTCGAAGAACGTATCGACGGACATGTCCTTCATCCTACGTGTCAACCCATCCTCTGCTCGTCCGACTAGGGGACGCGATGTTCCAAAAGGGTCCCCCTGAGATTGATCCCGTCTCTTTCATTCTCGCATTGTTTTCGTTGATGCCGTCACCGCGGCCTCCAACCATGCCGATGTTGCAGCTGCGTCCCACATGAGCTCGGTATGGAGGACCAAGTCGTAGAGCACACCGGTAAGCCTAATCAGGAGGGCACGTTGGATATATAGGTTGTCATTTTGTGTATAAAATACCGGCTGTTTTGGATGGCTTCCCAACTACACACGTGGCGTCTTTCCACGCGACCAAGTCCCCATGAGAATGATTCGTCCCCCGCTCAGGATCCTTCACTACGGTGGTACCCCAATAACCCACCTCCAAACGGCACAACATGCGCGTTTCCCAATGTCATGTGTTGGAGAGGGATTGGAATGATGACTAGTGGTCCCACCGGTTGGACGAGTGGGACGCCCTCCCACAGAACCAACCCCGTGATGAACCACCCCGTGCTCCCATGTCCCCGGATGTCTGAGAAGCTGGACCATTTAAGTTTAGCATGGGGCGCCATCGAGTCCTGTCCTTGCCTCGTGGCCACCTCAGTAATTCTTACCTTGTGTCCCGGGTGTTCACTATCTCTGCTGTGATTGTGAAGAAGACAACCAAGTGGTTGCCAGTACACTATTGTAATCCTCTCGTTAACAAAATTGTTTTGTTTCATGTTATGTGCTTCCATGGACAGGAGATTCCGACGACGAGCCATGCCACAGCTCCAAGAAGCTGAAGGAGATGCCAAAGGAGCCGAAGGAGGGCATGTTTATCAAGAACATGGATGCGGCTCATGCGTTTGTGGAGGATTACGCGGTGGACAAACACTTCGGTCTCAAGTGGGTCCGCAGTGAGCCTGCAAGAATCCACATTACATACGTGGAAGCCAAGAACAAGGAGTGTGCCTGGCTCCTCCGGGCTCGTGTGACGAGCAAGTTTGAACACGAGTGTGTCCCTAGCATTGGCCGCGGCAATCTCGCGCGACAGAAGGGGTGGGTGGCCCGCAAAATCTCGGAGGCCCTGCAGTGTTACCCGACAGCATTAACTGCAACCCTGCAGCAATTTTTGCACGAAAGGACTGGCATCAACGTGTCAAACAACAAGTTGTACCCAAGTCACGGGCCCAAGAGAATTTGATGGGAAAAAAGACCGACACGTGGAGCCTGTTCCCCTCCTACGTCGAAGAGGTAGGTTCTGACCTTTGCTTTTCTTTTGCTTGCAGAGTGGTAGTACCCCTTGGTATACTTCTATTCACACGCCGATATCCACGTGCTGCGTGTAGCTGAAACGCGTGGACCCAGATATACACGCTGTGGCGCATAAAGACAAGAACAATGCCTTCATCTGGGCTGTCGTCGATCCAGCATCCTCCAGGATCCGATTTCATCATAGTAGGTGGGTTGTGACCATGGTCGCAACGTTCGTTGAAAACGGACACAAGCAGGTTCGTTCCTTTCCCAGTTCTTTGATGCCAATGACCATGCAGTTCTGATGGCGTGGGCACTAGCGCTGATAGAGGATGAGAAGGGGTGGATTTTTTTGTGCACAGTTAGCACTCGCGTATCCCACTACTTCACAAGCAGGAACTTGCATCATCATGGACAGGGAGGAAGGGTTGGAGAAAGCAGTGCAAGAATACCTGACAGGGGCCACACACACATTCTGCGCATGGCACATTGGAGAGAACGGGCACACAAGCTACGGCAAAAAGGTCACCCACAGGGCATGGATGTGTGCTCATGTCCTTAATGTCGAACAATGGGTGAAGGCAACCACCCACCTGCCTCAAGTTAGTGTGTCGATGTATGCATACCTCTTTGGACGGGAGGGGGAGGAAGGGGGTGTGGTGGGGGGTGCCTCTTGAGAAATGCACACTCCTCCACTGCCGTTTGGGCAGAGAAGGCCACACCACCTCCAACGCCTCAGAGAGCTGGAACGCGCGAATCACAGCACACCGGAAGCTCTATCCCTACTAGTGCTTTGTGAGCATCTACCCCTTTGTGCAGCGTTTGTTCTGTGCTCGTCATGCCTAGGCAGCAGGTGTGAAGATCGCGTTGGCGCCTACACAAGCCGAACGACACCTCCACTTCCACGCAATGGCACGTGAGTTAAGTCATGACGGAGGAGGGCCCCAATACAGCAATGGTGGAGGGACCAACAAACCATCCGCGGAAAGTGGACTTGGTCGCGAAGTCTTGCTGTTATGGCAGGTGGAAGGAGTTCGGCCTGCCTTGTCAACATGCGTGCGCTTTTTTTCTCACTAAGCGCATCAACGCAGGGAACCTGGCTGACCCTGGTCTCATCCGCATGGCATTCCATTGGGCATACAACAACCCCCTCCCCTCACTAGTCGTGAAGAACATACAGCTAGCCAGACCACCATGACCTTAACTGGGACCTCAACGTGGGAAAGGCCACCAACGCAGGGCACGGAAAGACCCGGATACATGGCGTAAGAAGAACTCCATTTGCCCACGCTGTGGGAAAAAGGGGCATACCAAGACCCAGTGCAAAACCCTGCCTGCACCAAGCCCTACACAGGCTACAACACACTATGATGGAGGTCTAGCTGCGGCTGCAGCCAAGGCTGCAGCCGCTCTGGTGGCACGTGCTAATGCCTCCATGAGTGTGGATCCACCACTTGCAGAGTATGTCAGTGGTGACATGGAGTACGACCCCGAGGTTTCGCCTCGGGATGACCCAGATGATGAGGATTATGGTTTTGAAAGTGATGAATCTTGTGCATACTCCTCTCCTGTTGGTGATGATGGTGGGACGGTAACGCAGGATGAGCACGCCCATCAGTTGGATGAAGAGGAGAGGGAGTGGCAAGAGATGTACAAAGAAGAGCTAGAGGAGGCAGAGTGAGGTGAGTCTGTGCATACATTGTGTTATTCATATTCATATTCATACTCTTATTTCATTGCCTTTTCGTCCCTTGCCTTGGTCAACGAATGGATGGGTTTGGCTTGTTTTGTACATGATGGACTTTGCTAGACCCTGGAGATTGAGCAGACCATTTGTTCCAACGGCTCAGACTTCAGAAGAAAGGGGGGGGTTGGGTTAGGCTGCGGGTTAGGGTTAGGGTGAATGGGAGGAGTGCATCGCATGTGGGGAGGGGGGGAGTGGTGTGTTCATTTCAAGAAGCAGACATATTCTATGACGCTGAGCACTGTCAGCCATGGGAGCACATGTGTCCTATGTGTGACATTTTCCATTGCCTACGAGGGTTAAGTCGAGACATGTTCGAGGATATCAAATATCCCACCGTCACTATCTGTACTCAATAGTAATCCATGATTGCTTCATCAATGTTTTCCAAATTCTATCCTCTTGCAATTCCCTGTTGTGTCATTGAATGATGTTGCTGAATTCCGTGCACACACAAAAGGTTCATTGTTCAATCCAACATTGTGAGCAAGCAGAACAGACATCCAATGGGCAAGTCATCCTCTGCACATGTCTTCAAGATAACCTAACTTTGGATACAAAGAAGTATGATTACAACCTTATGGATGTCTCTTGCTTGACCACCCTAGTCCCCTGGCCAAGTGAAAACATCAACTTCACATGCATTCAGAATGTTTCTCTTTGGTGCATAGACGCATGTGAAGAGTGTGGTGTATGCAACGCTACTCAATATGCATCTGCAACAAGGTTGCTGAGCATGTGTTAGAAGCTAGGCCTTTGCTTATGTAATGCACTTGAGTATGTGTCTCCTATAACAGATGTAGTAAGTAATGTTGGAGGATATGTCCAAAAATATCCTATGAGGGCGGATACATTGGTCATCGATTTGTCTGTGAAAGCCATTATATGCAGGGCATGCAGTTCATGTTTTGACAAAAGTTAACGAAAACAGGTAGGGTGTTATGTTCGTTTAATGTGCAAGAAGAGTGGACTGACATGCAGGGCAAATAGTGTTCAATAACGCCGAGGACGAGGTAGCGATGGCTACCTCCATGAAGCGCATAGCCATACGTCATACATCGTCACAACTACGAACAGGGAATTGGCTACACCGAAACCCATGGCTCCCAATTTGGTGGGCAGTACAGTGGGCGGCCATGGGGTGCGCGCATGCCCAACTGCCAACACATGGTGTATGGGTCAGCGGGTGTTTTTGGGTTGATGATGTCCCATGCGCGCTCTATCTTTGCCCACTCGGCCACCGCAGTTCCATCATCCATGGGAGGAGGGAGGAATGTCGTGGTTCCTCAAGGGCCGTGCATTGGCTCTGGACGACCAGCCCAGCGCTGCAACGGTGGCAGAGGACGCATATCTCGAACATGGGACACGTTGAAAGAGGGTTTGGTCAATGTACTCGTGAGTACGCAAGGGAGGAGGAGCTCGATTGCCATCAAAACCATTGTATGTGCAAAGCAAACGTACGGGTTTAACAGCGCAAACAAAACGACTATGTTATGTACCGCTTCGCGCATTTGAATAGCATCACTCGTCATGTGCGGCCAACAGCACACCCAAGCAGGGAGGTGCAGGTGTCTAGGGTACCATGCCGAGCCTCTGCGCAGAGCGAGGCATTTACGTTCGACATCAGGTGTCTTGGGTAAGGTTTGGTTCCGATGGCCAGGTTGCGTCGCAACATCAACCTTGGGTACATTAGGCTTATTCTCCGTGATTTTCGACGGTTCGACATCGAATGCCGATCGAGGGGTACATGGGGCTTTTTCTGGGGCAGTGGCAAATGAGGCTTATCGTTCTGGCGGAGGGGCGGATGAGGCTTATCGTTCTGGCGGAGGGGCGGACAAGGCTTATCGTTCTGGCGGAGGGGCAGACGGGGCTTATCGTTTTGGCGGAGGGGGGGATGGGGCTTATCGTTCTGATGGAGGGGTGGATGGGGTCTGTTGTTCCGAGGAGGGGTATATGAGGTTCAAGGGAGACAGAATAGGGGGTAAACGGGATTTTCACCATATTAAAAAATCTTCGTACATTTATGAAGTTCGTGTAAATTTCCTTTTATATAGTTATCAATTAAAATTACTGAATCGACACAAGAATTTTTTTTCTTCAGTTTTTAGAAGTAATCACGAACTGAAAGACAGGACACTTGTCCACTTGAGCCGGGTTGGCGTTAGAGTAACACCTCCACTTGAGTTGTGAAGTTCTTGAAACGACATGTCAAGAATCAGGTTTCTCTGTTCGACCCTCCGCTTCCCGCTGCGGGCCAGTAGAGGGTATTCTCGACACCCTTTTTTCCCTTAGCATGTTCGTCCGCATCCGACGCAGCCTTCCGCGCCCCTTCGCGTGCTTCGCCCTGTCGCCGCTGCCATCCCTCCGCGTCCCACGCCTTTCCCTGCCACCGCGTCGGAATGCGCGTCCTGGTGCTGGGAGGCACGGGCTACCTCGGCCAGTTCCTCGCGCGGGATCTGGGACGCGTGGGCGAAGATGGGCGGCGGCAACATGACGTGGCCATCACCTACCGCTCCAAGGCCCCCTCCGCGGAAGATTTGGCCGCTCTGGGGTCGCCGTCGGCGTTCGAAGTGGACCTTACAACGGGGAAGGGCTTAGACGCTTGCTTCGACTCGTTTGGAGAGGTGCGCTGCTTCGCCGCACCCGCTTGGAAGGGGAGGACGAAGATAAGAGAGTGGGAATGGGAAAAGTGGCCGGGCTGGCTGGGTGGGTGGGTTGGTTGGGGGGGAGGGAGAGCGCGCGCGGGAGGGGGGGGGGGGGGGGGGGGGGGGGGGGGGGGGGGGGGGGGGGGGGGGGGGGGGGCGGGTAAAGTATGTGATGTCACTCCAGTTGGGGAGGCTGTGTGACATTGCAAAATCACATTGGCATCGGACAGCGACAGTGACGCTAACATTGTCCAACAGTGCAACACTCACACAGGGGATCTTGGTTGATGAAACACGTTTCTTCCTTCGACAGCTTCTGGATGTGTGTGGATCACATGAAGCTCGTGCCGACACCAAATTGTGCCTTCCTGAGCACACACCCCTCTGCGTTCTGTTGCTGTGCTATTGTTGGCTTGGCATCACGGCCGTCCCGCAAGTGCTTGGTTCGAAGTTTTTTCCTTGTTTGCCCTCAACCTAGTCTCCTTGCCTATGCCCCCAACACAAGCGTCATTCTCAGCATCAGCGAATGCTTTACCTTGTGCGTCATTTGCATGTGCGTCTGCCCATGCCCATGGGAACTCCATGTCAGGATGCACTCATCTGTCCACATCCCACGCACAAACCAAGCTCAAACGCATCCCACGCACAAGCCAAGCTCAAACGCAACAAAAATGCCATCATGAACACAAACACGCACGCAGCGCAGCCGGAGGTGGTCGTCAACTGCGCCGCAATGTCGGTGCCACGCGACTGCGAAGCCGACCCTGCGGCAGCTGCCGCCGTGAACGTGCCTACAGCGCTGCTTGCCTCGCTACACGCGCGCCTGCAGCAGCCTGCGCCTGCCTCCGCCGCAGCCCCTGCTGCTGGTGCTGAAGATGGTGCTGGAGAAGGTGGTCTGAGAGGTGAACCCGGGAGCAGCGGGGCAGCGCCGAGGCCGTGCCTCTTCATCCACCTGTCTACAGACCAGGGTGAGTTTGAAAGCGTACGATGAAGGGTGTGCGTTGGTGTTGTGTTGTGTTGTGTTGTGTTGTGTTGTGTGTTGTTGTGTGTTGTTGTGTGTTGTTGGGAAGCCGAAAAGCTAATCTGATGGAGGAGCCGCCTACTGCTTTGGAACGTAGTGAGGATTCTGTCCCTCTGATGAACGTCCCAAAGGTGCATGCATGCTCATCCAGAAGTACTTGCTGTCAACTGGACAGGCGCGCATGGCTTGTTGCAGACGCAAGATCTGTCAGGCGCCAGTGTCCAACCAAGCCAGAGAGAGCTTATCCACTCCACCATGCTGCACAGAAGTCCCGGCAAAACTTTTGAATTGGACAAGAAAGAATCCAAAGGGGGCTGCAAGAGGAGCATGCGTGGTATTCGGTTCTCATGCTCCCTGGCTTCTCGCTTCTGTGGAGTGCACCTGGTGTGCGCGTCGTGGTGTGGATCGTTCCCGCTGAAGATGGAATCAACTGCCGTATTATGCCGCTGCAACTCCACAAGTTCCTGTGCGCTGCTTTCATCTCCATGTGTTTCTTGCTGCAAGTCCATGGAGCTCATCCTCCGCACCTCAGAGATGGATCAAGGCTAGCCTTGATGTGTAGGCTTAACGTTTCCGAGACAATGCTTCCTACCAAGGTCTCCCTCGGTAGGTTGTAAATTTTCTAAGCTCTTCACAAAGCATTCTAGAAACAATACGACCTGATGTTTCTGACACAATGCTTCCCACTAAGGTCTGTCTCCGTCTGGAACATACATGCGCCTCATCGAGGTGGTTTTGGTGTGAAGCGCATTGAATGTCTTCTGGTGGTCTAAGGTGTCCATGGGCGCATCATTGCCGTACGTGGGTAAGGTTGGGGGAAGGGGCGGGAGAGGGGAGGGCTCAATCTCTCCAGTGGCATATGGCCGTTCTAACTTCCCCACTTGTGTTGATGTGGTGCACTTGTGGCGATGTGGTGCACCATCAAGCGCAGTGTACAGTGGACAGAAGGCAAACAGCACAGAGGACGACACGACTCAGCCAGTGAACGCGTACGGCCGCACCAAAGTGGCAGCAGAGCAGCTGCTGCAATCGGCGTGGACTCAGAATCACTACTCCATCCTCAGAAGCAGCATCATTGTGGGGCCGCAGCCCCCGCTGCCCTTGCGAAAAGGACTTCCACTTCTCGTAAGTGTCTGCGCAAGTGCGTGTGCAAGTGCTCGTGCAAGTGTCTGCGCAAGTGCTTGTGCAATTGCGTGTGCATATGTGTGCAAGTGGTTGTGCAATTGCGTGTGCATATGTGTGCAAGTGCGTGCGCAA
The DNA here is from genome assembly GCA_023375785.1 of Penium margaritaceum. Taxonomy (NCBI): domain Eukaryota; kingdom Viridiplantae; phylum Streptophyta; class Zygnematophyceae; order Desmidiales; family Peniaceae; genus Penium; species Penium margaritaceum. The sequence goes on from SZWC01001534.1 coordinate 92,927, forward strand.
GTGTGTGTGCAAGTGCGTGTGCATGTGTGTGCAAGTGCATGTGCATGCATGTGCACGTGCATGTGCATGCGTGTGCATGCGTGTGCAAGTGCGTGTGCATGCATGTGCAAGTGTGTGTGCATGCGTGTGCAAGTGCATGTGTGCCGTTTTCACTCTAGCCGATATGCAACTGTGCACATGCTGGCTGTTGATGGTGAGCATGTTGCCCCAGCTTTGCTGTGCACATGCTTGCACATGCGCACACATGCTGCCCTGCATTAGTGTGTCTTCGTTTTGGCTTGCTGTCTGTGGCTTGAGCTGCTGCCGCCCTGCTGCTGCCGCCACCGCTGCCGCCGCTGGTGCTGATCCGCCTCCTCCTCTTCCTCCTCCTCCTCCTCCTCCTCCTCCTCCTCCTGATGCTGCTGCTGCTGCTGCTGCTGCAGCTGCTGCTGCTGCTGCTTTTGCAGTTGCTTGGCAGTAAGAGACCGGTAGGTAGGTGGATGATTAAAGTTCCTGGTCGTCACAGGTGTCCCAAGACAGTGACGGCCTTGGGACACAAGCCCTCGTTGCATGCGAAGCATCTTAGCTTCTTAGTGAAGCCCTTGTGCTGTGTCGACGTCTATATGCTGTAGAGGTACAGAGCCTGTTCCGTGCGTGAGGACACAGCTTGGTGTGTCGACGCAGCGTGGTTTGCTCATCACGCTGCTCATCACCCAGTGTCAAGCAAACGACGATTGCGTTTCTCTCCTGCACTTCAGCTTTCAAATGAAACTGCAGCTGTTGTGTTGTTTTTTGTGAGGCCAAACTAGGGCAAAGCTGCATAACTTTCACTGTCTGAGTCTGCTGTGGCTGTGAACCTGACTCTCCTTTCTGGCCTGCTCTCTGCGTCTTCCCAGTGGATGGATCAGGTGCTCTCTTCGGGCAAACCCACCGACTTCTTCGCCGATGAATTCCGCTGCCCTATCTACGTAGGCGACTTCACCCGCATTGTTCAAAGCCTCATCTCCCAGTTTGACTCGCTCCGCCAGCCTCAGCAACAAACCCCTCCTCAGGACACCCTCGCCTTGGCAAGCCCCCAGGACGAGCAGCAGCAGCGACGGCTGCAGCTGCTTCTGAATGCTGGCGGGCCGGACCGGTTGTCGCGGGCAGGCATGGCTGAGGTGGTGGCGCAAGTGAGGCAGTATGCTGCGGCCACAGAGGCGGATGTGGCGGCAGGTGCAGTGGCTGTTGTGGATGACGCTGCTGCACCGACGCGGGATACTCTTCCTCCACTGTCTACTTTGGTGAAAAGGGTATCTGCTGCAACAGCGGTGAGTGCTTGATGCTATGCTGTCGCTGCTTGTTCTTGCCAGCAGTAATGCGCGTGGAAGGTTGCAGGGCTGCTGCTGTCTTGCCTTGACTGCCCGTTGAAACTGCCGTTAAGGAAGTGGAAGAGACTGGCAGTACAAATCACTTGCCATGCACATTTGACAGACTTTTGCACCGACAGTGGCAGCTCCAGAGCGACCGTTGCCTCGGCAGTTCTTCCATGGAGAAGAAGGCACTCAAGCGAGCATGGCATTGAGCATGACGATACAAGAAGACGGCTGACCGAGCTGTTGCACCACTGCATCACAGTGGTGGCACATTTGGCAATCCCTGCGTTTCCGCCTATGTGAGGATCACTTGCTTTGGGGTGCTTGCTAGTCTGCGAGCAGCTGATTTCTCGTGGCCTTCGTTTACTGCACGTCGTTCACACTCGGACAGAAGCCTCTGTGCATGGAGTGGACACGCGCAGTGTTCTGCATGGCTTCACCTGTCTCCGTGTGCTTTGGTGTTGGTGCCGAGGGTTCACGTATGCAGGTGAATCGAGGTGTAGCAAGCCCCGCCGATATTTCAATGGACACATCACGCATGGTGTCACTGTTAGGAATGAGTCTCACTCCCTTCGCCGCAGCAGTCCGTCTCACCTTTCAATGATTCACTCTGTAAAGTAGGTTTGCTTATTGATTCCCTCTTCGGAAGACGAAGTCACCCTTTTCTACTGCCTCACATTGTGCACATCACCGATGGTCAGAGGTAGGGATGTGCACACTAGCATTTGGACAATAGTGTATGCCTCATGTGGGCAGACTCTTCTGAGACCAGTTGAAGGAGGATGGAGGCTGAATGGGTGCACTTTTGTGTGAGAGAGGGAAAGGGACATGGGTAGATACATTCCACATGAAAACTTAACCAAGGCAAGCAAGGCGAATATTCCAGTGTTGGATGGGATTTGACATGCATAAAAAATCATCATGTTGTGTCCTCTTGTCACTTTTTATGTGCCTTCTTCCTCAAATCTCTCACTCGTTTCTTGTGCGCTTTGAGTGGGTGTGAAGCTATTGAATGCAATCAAAGGCACCCTTTTTACTTAAATGTACTCACATTTCTTAAGCGCTTCACATTAATGGATGTGGGGAACGTATGATATCAGCGTGATGCCAGTGAACACCAGCATGGGCGATTGCGAGTGGGTGGGAGACACTAGGGACTGTAGGCTCATTTCATGGGCACGACGATCCAAAGAAAAAAAGAGTTTCTGAGAATGATCAAGGCACAATGGAATGCAGATGAAGCGGGCACCTTCCACACGCAAAACTGTGTCTGGGTCTCGTTGCCACTGGTGGGATCGATCAAGCGAGCTCAATTGGGGAAATCTAAGGGTGCTTCATGCAGGCCCTACTTGCGACCTAATGCGCCCTTTATGCACCCTAGTTTGCCATAGTTACGTCCTACTTGCGCATTATTGCGTAGAATCGAGATCAAGACCGGTCTTCATCTCGATTGTGTTGATTTCTTCTTGTCTCGTTGTCTCGTACTAGACTACACGAGACAATCTAGATTTGTAACGCTCGTGACAAGGCCAGGCCGAGACACGTCCAGTGTCGCGCGAGATCATGACAAGATTCTTGCACCAAAGTTGTGTCCCGTTCTTTATTTGTGCGACCCATGCCACGTGTGCCAAGCGATTTTGAACCAATCGCACACAGCATGGATGTGTCAGCACAAAAAAGCGGGTAGATCCATTGTTAACGAGCAGTCATGGAGGGTAACCAAGAACAAGAAATGTTGAATTAACTTGCATGATTTTCTGTGAACAAACGAATGAATTTGCGACACTTTGTTGCCTTAGTTGCGCCCCAGTTGCAACCTTCTTACACCCTAATTGCACTATGGATGCGTCCTAATCGCAGCCTTGTTGTGCCCGAGTTACGCACTTGTTCATCACATTTTTCCCTACTTGCGCCCTATTTGCGCCCTAGTTGCACTCAAGTTGGGCCCTAGTTTGCTCTTCTTGAGTCCAGCCATAGCTATGCACTAGTTGTGCCCTAGTTGCACCCTAGTTGCGCCCTAGCTACGTCCAAGTTGCGCCCTTCTTGTACCCTAGGTGCTACATAGCTGTGCCGTAGTTGCGCCCTAATTGTGCCCTAGTTCCACCCTTCTTTTGCCCTAGTTGCGCCGTATTCCTGCCCTACTTGTGCGCTCCCTAGTTGTGCACTTCTTGCACCCTGATTATGCCCTAGTTGGACTCTAGTTTCACCCTAGTTGCACCCTATTGTTGGTTGTTTGCGCTCATTGTGCTCTGTTGTGTCCTCCCGGCTTGTGTACATCGGCGTGCAGATGACTGACAGCGAGACTCGACGCTGATGGAGTGTCATCCGGTGGAGCGGACACACGCTGAGGTCATCTTGCAGTTCGCTGGAGCCTCCTCTCTCCAGCGACGTGTTCAGCTCCATCGGCAGGCCTCCTCGGCGGTCGCGCTGCCAGCCGTCACTGCCACCGCAGTCGCTGTCTGCATGCGCCCAGCGCGTACTGTCGTCCCTGCATCGTCATGCGCTGCCTAGGGTCCCAGTTGCATGTTGCATGGCCCTATTCGGTAGCATAAACCGTCGTGGGCACTGCCTGGGTTCAGGCTGCCATAACTCCTCGCTACTGTTTTTCTAGCTGATTCTGACCGCACGGCTGCGTTCGCAGCGTCGGTATTATGGTATGGTTCAGTTTTCAGGCAAAACGGACGACGCCCGGGTTTTGGGCTGTCGGCCGTCTGGCAGGCCTCACCGAGAAAACCTGCCAGCCTGAAATTAGCTATTTTCTGATTGGCTGATGAACTGAGTAACAAGCTCTACAGAGCTGGGGGGGGGACTAGAACTTGGAGGGGTCCCCCATTGCTGTTAATTCTTCATTCCTAATCAGTTACTATCAGTTTTCAGCTGCTTTCTGGCGATAACTCTGGCGCGCGCGTTTCTGAGTAACAAACCCAGAGCTTCCAGACTTAGATTCTAGAGCAGCAGACTGAGGGGGTAGCTGACTTAAGCAACGAGCGTGGAAGCCCGCACGCTGCATCAACAACGCTGCTGCCCCAACCTGCTGCATAGACTTTCCTTTTTGGTATCAGAGCTAGAGCGTAGCAGCAGCAGCAGAAGACTGGCGAACAGGTGCCAGACAACACCGGCGGACCCCCATACGCGCCAGTGCAGGGGAAATGCTGCCGGATTGTTTCCGACAGCATTGACCCTCCTGGTGGCGGCGTCAGATTTTTTCCCACGGCCACTGGGCCAGGGGAAATGCTGCCGAAATTTTTTCGGCAGCACTGACCCCCACGCGTGACGCGAGGAGGTGAGCGGCAGGCGGCGTCTGACGTCTGTGGGCGACGACGCAAGCGGCAACGTCACCCAGGTGTAGTGACTGGCACCACCAGCAGCAGCAGGCAGAAGCAGCAGCTCGCAGCAGCCCGCAGCAGCAGGCAGAAGTAGCAGCTCGCAGCAGCCCGCAGCAGCAGCAGCTTGCAGCAGCAGCAGCAGCAGCGCGTAGAAGCAGCAGCAGTAGCAGCAACAGCAGCGCGCAGCAGCAGCCAGCTGTAGCAGCAGCCCGCTGCAGTAGCAGCCCGCAGCAGCAGCCCGCAGCGGCAGCAGGCAGCAGCCAGCAGCTGTAGCAGCAGCAACGGGCTGCAGCAGCTGCTGCAGCAGCAGCAGCGGGCTGCAGCAGCTGCTACAACGAGCTGCAGCAGCTGCCAGCTGCAGCAGCAGTAGCAGCGAGCAGTAGGTGGCAGCTGCCAGCCGCTGCTGCTGTTGCTCGCTGCTCGTACCAAGCAAGCAGCGAGCAGCAGCTCGCTGCTGCCCGGCGAGCAGCAGCTCGCTGCTGCCCGCCGAGCAGCAGCTCGCTGCTGCCCGGCGAGCAGCAGCCCGCTGCTCGCAGCAGACAGCGGGCTGTTGCCCGCTGTGACAAAGAAAAAAAAAGAAAAAAAAGGGCAACAGAAAAATCCCCCACCCCCGCAGCTTGCTGCAGCAGCCCGCAGCTGCAGCGAGCAGCTGCTGCAGCACGCAGCAGTTGCAGCAGCGCTCAGCAGCAGCAGCGAGCTGCAGCAGCCACAGTAGTTGCTGCAGCTCGCAGCAACAGCAACTGCAGCTGCAACTGCAGCACCAACAGCAACAGCAGCAGCAGCTGCAGCACCCACAGCAGCAGTAGCAGCAGCAGCAACAGCAGCTGCAAACAGCAGCAGCAGCAACAGCAGTAGCAGCGACAGCAACAGCAGCTACAGTAGTAGTAGCAGCAGTAGTAGCAGCAGCAGTAGCAGCAGCAGCAAGCAGCAGCAGCAGCAGCAGCAGCAGAAGAAGCAGCAGCAGTAACAGCAAGGAGCATCAGCAGCAGGAGCAGCAGCAGGAGCGGCAACAACAGCAGCAGCAGTGGCTGTAGCAGCATCAGCACCAACAACAGCAGCGGCGACCCCAACATCCGCCACTGCTGACGTCAGCACCCCTCTGCTGACGTTACTGCTGACGTCACTGCTGACGTCATCAACAACAAAAAAAAAGGGGAGAGGAAGAGGGGGAAAAGGGGAAAGGGGGAAGGCAAAAGCAGTGGGTAGACTCCCCACTGCTCCCATCTCCTGCTGACATCAGCAACAGAAAGAAAGGAAAAAAAAGCGGACACTAAGACATGGCTGGTAGTCCCGGCGAGGAGGGGTCCTCCTCTGGTGGGGGGACCCCTACCCCTCCTTTCTTGCAACGACTACTGCAGTAGCAGCAGCACCTGCCGCTGCTGCAACAACAGCCACCGCCGCTGCAGCAGCAGCAGCTGCCGCCGCCGCAGGAGCAGTAGCTGCCGCCGCCGCCGCCACAGCAACAGCAGCTGCCGCCGCCGCACCAGCAGTAGCCGACTCAGCAGCAACTGTAGCCGTCGCCGCCTCAGCAGCAGCAGCCGCCGCCGTCGCAGCAGCAGCAGCCGCCGCCTCTAGAGCAGCAGCCGCCACCGCTACAGTAGCAGCAGCCGCCTCCCATACAGCAGCAGCCACCGCCGCTGCAGCAACAGAAGCCGCCGCCCCTACAACAGCAGCAACAGCAGCAGCAGCAGCAGCCCACTGGTAGCGTTAGCGGCAACCCTGACCCACTTGCTGCTCTTCAGCAACAACTCGCCGCCTTGAAACAGCAGCTTGCAGCGCTTTAGCCAATCGCCTCCCACACCGCCACCAGCGCGCTGCCGTTGTTCACCCCTCCAGGGCACGCTAGCCCAGCTGTGTCCGCCGCCACGTACTACCTAGCTCAGCAGCAGACTGAGCGCCAACAGCATACAGTAGCCTCCGTCCTTGGCCCCACTCTGGGTGCCGGCCGTAGGCAGAAGGACTTTGAGACACCGCCGCCGCCGCTTCAGGCCGACGAGCAGTTCCGGAGCTGGGAGCTCAGCTTCCGGATCTAGGCGCAGGGTGAGGGTCTGTGGGCCTACTACACCCTCCCTTACGACTCCACCCAGGCCGATCAGCTATATGACGCTGGTCGCGCCGTCCGCGCCCTCGTACCAGTCGCCCCCCCCAGCTTCCCGCCTTGCCCTGGAGCACTTCCTCGGCGACTTCACCGCTGGTGACATCCCTGACCCCGCAGCCGCATGGCACGTCCTTACCAGACCCCATCGCCTGTCCAGCGACGCTAAAATCAGCCGTCTGCTCCGGGAGTTCAACTCCCTGCACATGGGGGAGACCGAGACGGTCACTGCCTACTGGCATCGGGCGGAGGACATCCTCCGTCGACTCGGCAAATCTGCTCCGCCCCCTCTGTCCGCGCTCCTCACCATCAAGCGCGGCGCCACCAGCGCATACGCGGACGTCTTCGTCCACTACCCTCAGGACGTACTCTTGACCATGGAGGCCCAGGGCACTCTCATGCCCTGGGCATATGAGCTCTTCCTCCGCATTGAGGAAGCTCGCCAGGAGTCCCAGCTCCATCGCGCGGAGGCCCTTGCATCCCCTGCCGTCGCCGCCCNCGTCCTCACCAGACCCCATCGCCTGTCCAGCGACGCTGAGATCAGCCGTCTGCTCCGGGAGTTCAACTCCCTGCACATGGGGGAGACCGAGACGGTCACTGCCTACTGGCAGCGGGCGGAGGACATCCTCCGTCGACTCGGCAAATCTGCTCCGCCCCCTCTGTCCGCGCTCCTCACCATCAAGTGCGGCGCCACCAGCGCATACGCGGACGTCTTCGTCCACTACCCTCAGGACGTACTCTTGACCATGGAGGCCCAGGGCACTCTCATGCCCTGGGCATATGAGCTCTTCCTCCGCATTGAGGAAGCTCGCCAGGAGTCCCAGCTCCATCGCGCGAAGGCCCTTGCATCCCCTGCCGTCGCCGCCCCTGCCATTGCCTTCGTGGCCGTTGCCGCCCCCGTCGCAGCTTCCCCATCGCCCTCGGGGAAGAAGAAGAAAAGCCGGAACAAGAAGGGCAAGGGTCCATCGCAACAGCAGCAGCAGTAGTCATCGATCGGTTCCAGCGGTAGCAGCTCGGTCTGCCACAACTGTGGCCAGCCCGGGCACGGGTGGTACACGTGCCCTCTCCCGACGGACGAGGCCTGCGTCATCGCCACCATGCGACGCCAGCGGGAGCGCCGCCTCGCCTCTGCCGCCGTCGCTGCTGCTGGTCCTGCCACTCCGACATCGTCCAGCAGCTCTGCCACTCCGACAGCTCCGCCTGTCCTGTAGACACCCGCACCGTAGCAGTACTACCCGCCGCAGTACTACCCTCAGCCATCGGCACCTCCGCTTCCTTCGCCGGCTCAGCCCTCCTACTACCCGGGCTTCGGCGCCGTCACTCCGCATTCCGTCTCCACTCCTGGACCGTCATCTCGGGAGCGTCAGCTGGAGCAGTTCATCGCGCTCTAGCTTGGCCTCCCTCGCCCTCCTCCCTAGGGAAGTGCGAGTTGCGTCACCTCCCTCCCTCCGGCCCATCCCTGCATGACTGAGAGTGAGCTGCGGTCGTGTCCCGTTCCCTCGTCTGTCTTGTCATCTCTCGTGATCTCCCCCACCTCACTCCTTGACGACATTGCATGGCTTGACGACTGGCAGTCTCGTTTCGCACCTCCTTCCACCGTGTCTGCGTCCATCGCTTGCTGCCAAATGACCGTGACTGATCTGGCGACCCCTGTCCAGGACCCTGCTCAGACCTGGATCATCGACTCCGGGGCGACGCATCACATGACGGCCTCTCACGAGGCCTTCAGTCTGCTCGGTCCCGTCGGCGATGTCTCCGGTGTCCGTACGGGCTCGGGACAAGTGTTACCTGTCCGTGGGGTAGGCGCCGTTCGTTTTCGTGGTCCGGCCGGTGACGTCTTTCTGACCGATGTTCTCTTCGTCCCTGGTCTCGAGCTCAGCCTCCTGTCCGTGACTGCCCTTGACCGCATGAGCATGGACGTTGTGCACTCACGTGGTGTTGGCACTGTGTCGTTGCGTCCGTCGGGTCTTGTCGTCCTGCACGCCACCGCCTGTGGCAACTTGTGGCACGTTCCCCGCCTCTCCTCCTCCCCTCCCGTCTCCTCCTCGTCGGCTG
>SZWC01001534.1:101782-158143 GCA_023375785.1 Penium margaritaceum
TGTCCGTGGGGTAGGCGTCGTTCGTTTTCGTGGTCCGGCCGGTGACGTCTTTCTGACCGATGTTCTCTTCGTCCCTGGTCTCGAGCTCAGCCTCCTGTCCGTGACTGCCCTTGACCGCATGAGCATGGACGTTGTGCACTCACGTGGTGTTGGCACTGTGTCGTTGCGTCCGTCGGGTCTTGTCGTCCTGCACGCCACCGCCTGTGGCAACTTGTGGCACGTTCCCCGCCTCTCCTCCTCTCCTCCCGTCTCCTCCTCATCGGCTGTGACCGGTCATGTGTTCGTTACCAGCACGCTTTCTCCTCAGCACACCCGCCTCTTGCATCGCCGCCTTTGCCACGTTCACTCTGCCGCAGTTGAGAGCATGCTCCGCACCTAGCCGGCCAAGGGCCTTGATCCGGAGACTTTCCCTCTCCCGTGCCCCACTGAGTGCATTGACTGCGCTCAGGGGAAGATGCACCGGTCCACGTACCCCCTATCTTCCTCTCGTGCGTCCGCCCCCCTTGACCTTGTCCACTCGGACGTCATGGGCCCTCTCCCCACCAAGTCCGTCGGTGAGCATGGCCGCTATGTCCTCACTCTTACGGACGACTACTCTCGCTACCGTTGGGTCTTCAGCCTCAGGCAGAAGAGCGATGTCACCCGAACCATTCAGGAATGGCTTGTCCTCGCGGAGCGCGAGTGTGGCCGCCCCCTTCGCGGCTTTCGCTCCGATCGCGGTGGCGAGTACCTGGGTGAGGCCATGACGTTTCTTGCCTCCCGTGGTATCCGCCATGAGACGTCTGCGCCCTACACACCCGCCCAGAACGGCGTCTCCGAGCGGTGGAACCGTACCATGGTCGACGCCGTCCGCACCATGCGGGTTGAGTCCGGTCTCTCCGATGGCTTCTATTTTGAAGCCATGGCCTACATGACCTGGGTCTGGAACCGAATTCCCCACGGTCCCCTTCCCAACCAGTCCACGCCCTATCAGCACTGGTGCGGTCGGCGTGCTGACCTCCGCCCGGCTCGCGTCTGGGGCTGCGTAGCCGTGGTGTGCCTGCCCACCCCACAGCAGGGCGGCAAGCTCGTCCCCCGCGGACGCCCCTGCACTTTTCTCGGCGTGTCTCGTCAGTCCAAGGCATGGCGCTTCTGGGACCCATCCCGACACTGCATCGTCGAGTCCCGCGATGCCCTCTTCTTTGAGGACCTATTTCCCCGCGACCTCATCCGCTCCGGCTCGTCCGTGTCCCTCCCGTCGCGTGGGGGAGTGGTGAGTCCGTCCTCCGTCCTGTCGCTTCCGGGTGACACATCACTCCGACCCTCTGAGCCGGCAGCCCTAGTCGCGTCCGCTGACCCCTCCGGGCCGGCAGCCTCAGTCGCATCCGCTGGCACTTCCGGGCCGACAGCCCCAGTCGCATCTGTTCGCCCCTCCGGGCCAGCAGCCCCAGTCGCGTCCGCTGGCCCCTCGGGGCCTGCAGCCCCAGTGGCGTCCGCTGGCCCCTCCGGGCCGGCAGCCCCAGTCGCGTCCGCTAGCCCTTCCGGGCCGACAGCCCCAGTCGCGTCCGCTGGCCCCTCGGGGCCGGGAGCCCCAGTCGCGTCCGCTGGCCCCTCGGGGCCGGCAGCCCCAATCGCGTCCGCTGGCCCCTCGGGTCGGCAACCCCAGTCGCTTCCGATAGTCCCTCCGGGCCGACGGCCCCAGTCGTGTCTGCTGACCCTTCCAGGCCAGCAGCCCCAGTCGCATCTGTTCGCCCCTCCGGGCCAGCAGCCCTAGCCGCGTCCGCTAGCCCCTCCGGGCCGGCAGCCCCAGCTGTGTCAGCTGGCCCCTCTGGCCCAGCAGCGCCTGTTGCGTCTGCTGGCTCCTCCGGACCAGTAGCCCCGTCCGCCTCCGTCGGCCCGTCGGACTCAGCACCATCTTCTGCCTGACCGCGCTACACACGTGGCCCAGGCAGCAGCCTCCGACCTCGGCCGACAGTGAGCGCGCAGACCGTCGCTCCCCGTCCCGTGGCACCTTGACCCCCTGTGGCTCCACGTGTCTCCTCCACTCCCACGGTTGTGAGTGGGAACCCTGGCACAAAAGGCTTTCGGCCTGACCACTTCTGCCATCATCGCAGACCTTCACTCGGGCTCTGCATTGGGGTACGCCATGCTTTATCACGAGCATCGGCATGCTGTTGTGGCTGTACTCGCACGCATCCCACCTGGGGCTCGTGATGCACACGCCCTCTTAGTCCGGTCCAAAGCGCGCCCAGAGGACCCTTCCACCTTACGCGAGGCTCGAGCCTCCCCTGAGGCCGCACACTGTGATGCTGCCTGTGCCGAGGAGCTCGCTGCTATCCGACAGCACCACGTATATGACCTCGTCGACCTCCCTCCAGGTCGGAAGGCCATTGGTGCCAAGTGGGTCTTTCGGCGTAAGTGGAAGCCTGACGGATCCTTGGACAAGTACAAGGCCCGTCTCACAGCAAAGGGGTTCGCTCAGGTCCCTGGGGTCAATTACGACCAGATCTTCGCCCCAGTTGGTCGGTTCTCCACTAGCCGGGCGCTCTTCAGCCTAGTTGCCCAGCACGGGTGGGAGCTGCATCAGATGGACGTGAGCAACGCATTCCTCCATGGCTCACTGGAGGGTGAGGAGCTCTACATGACACAGCCCCCGGGCTTCGACGACGGCACTGGGAGAGTGTGGCGGCTATGGAAGGCCCTCTATTGCCTGAAGCAGTCGCCTGGGTGCTGGAACCAGGAGATCAGTAGTACGCTTCTCCGTGGCGGCCTCCAGCGCAGCACCGCTGACCCCGCACTGTTCGTCAGCCCGCGAGGTCAGACCTTCCCCGCGGTTCTGGTCTACGTTGATGATCTCCTCATTGCGTCGCCAGACGCGGCAGCAATCCAGCGCATCAAGGACTTGCTGCACGCCGCCTACCAGATGAAGGATCTCGGGTCTGCCCGAGTCTTCCTGGGCATGGAGCTCGAGCATGATCGCTCCCAGGGCATCCTACACGTCCACCAGGCTGCCTATGTGCAGACCCTGTCCACTCGCTTCGCCGAGGACTTGCCCCTCGTGCCTAGCGCATCCTCACCCATGTCACCCGATGGCCAGGTGAAGCTGAAAAGTCACGACCCAGCTGTTGTGGGGGAGCCAGTTGATGTGACCACGTATCTGCGTGTCATCGGGTCACTGATGTTCCTTGCGACGACGACGCGTCCAGACATCGCGTTCGTCGTCAACCTCCTGGCCCAGTTCTCTCAGGAGCCGCGTCACCTCCACTTCGAGGCCACGATCCGAGTACTGCGCTATGTCGTCTCGACCCCTCGGCGAGGTCTCATGTTCCGCCGTCAGCCGTCCGTCATCGCAGTGGGCTACACCGACAGTGACTGGGCCGGCAGTCCAGACGGTAAAAGTCGCACTGGCTGGATTTTTCTGGTCGGGGGCACAGCTGTGTCTTGGCGCAGTGGCAAGCAGGGGTGCATTGCACGCAGCACTGCTGAGGCTGAGTACGTGGCCCTTGGCTTAGGCGCGTGTGAGAGTGTGTGGCTGCGTCGTCTGCTGTCCGAGTTGCGTCAGTCTGTCGCATCCATCACCTTGCATTGTGACAATGAGAGTGCCATGGCCATCGCCGACAATGACGGTGTGCATCACACACGCACAAAGCACATCAATGTTGAGTATCACTATGTGCGTTCGTTGTTGCATGACGACAGCATCAGCATCGTATGGGTTGAGACTGCACGACAGCTGGCTGACTTCTTGACCAAGGCACTGAAGCGGGACTCGTTCAAGAAGGTTGTGAGTTCAGTCGGCGTGCGTCCGTGAATTGCCCTCTTTGTCTCTGCCCGCGTCTCCACGTACCTTGGGGGAGTCTTGATGTTGACCGTTTCTCTGCCCGCCCATGTACACTACGCCTGTGAGTCATGGGGGAGTGTTGGTTTTTTGCGCTCATTGTGCTCTGTTGTGTCCTCCCGGCTTGTGTACATCGGCGTGCACATGACTGACGGCGAGACTCGACGCTGATGGAGTGGCATCCGGTGGAGCGGACGCACGTTGAGGTCGTCTCGCAGTTCGCTGGAGCCTCCTCTCTCCAGCGACGTGTTCAACTCCATCGGCAGGCCTCCTCGGCAGTCGCGCTGCCGGCCGTCACTGCCACCGCAGTCGCTATCTGCATGCGTCCAGCACGTATTGTCGTCCCTGCATCGTCATGCGCTGCCTAGGGTCCCTGTTGCATGTTGTATGGCCCTGTTCGGTAGCATAAACCGTCGTGGGCACTGCCTGGGTTCAGGCTGCCATAACTCCTCGCTACTATTCTTCTAGCTGATTCTGACCGCACGGCTGCGTTTGCAGCGTCGGTATTATGGTATGGTCCAGTTTTCAGGCAAAACGGACGACGCCCGGGTTTTGGGCTGTCGGCCGTCTGGCAGGCCTCACCGAGAAAACCTGCCAGCCTGAAATTAGCTATTTTCTGATTGGCTGATGAACTGAGTAACAAGCTCTACAGAGCTGGGGGGGGCGGTAGAACTTGGAGGGGTCCCCCATTGCTGTTCATTCTTCATTCCTAATCAGTTACTATCAGTTTTCAGCTGATTTCTGGCGCTAACTCTGGCGCGCGCGTTTCTGAGTAACAAACCCAGAGCTTCCAGACTTAGATTCTAGAGCAGCAGACTGAGGGGCCAGCTGACTTAAGCAACGAGCGTGGAAGCCCACACGCTGCATCAACAACGTTGCTGCCCCAACCTGCTGCATAGTTTTTTTGCAAACCTTTTGTACCCTTGTTCCGCCCTAGTAGTGCCCTGGTTGCACCCTAGTTATGCCGTATCTATGCCCTTCTTCCGCCATTGTTGAGCCCTAGTTGCGCCCTAGTTCCCCATAGTTACGTCCAAGTTGCACCCTAGTTTGGCCCTAGTTGTGTCGTAGATGCGCCGTAGTTGCGCCCTAGTTCCGCCATAGTTGCGCCCTAGTTGTACCCTTGTTGCGCCCTATTTGTGTCCTAATTGCGCCCTTCTTTTACTCTAGTAGTACACTTGTTGTTTTGTGGTTCTTCATACTTCCGCTCAGGTTGCGCCCTAGTTGTGCCGTAGTTTACCCTTGTTGCCCCCTACTTGTACCCTGGTCGCGTCCTTGTTTTACCCTAGTTGTGCCCCACCTGTATCATAGATGCGCCAAACGTTTGTCCTTACTAAGCCCTGATTACATCGCAATTGTGCCCTACTTGCACCCTTCTAATGCCCGAGTTGCATGCTAGTTGCACCCTTGTAACCTCGTAGTTACACCCTAGTTGCGCACTTCTTCAACCCTTCTTGCGCCCTAGTCGCGCCTTACTTGCGCCCTAGTTCCGCCCTCTTTGCGTCACAGTTGCACCCTTCTTCTCTCCTAGTTGCGCCCTAGTTTCACCCTACTTGCGCCCTAGTTGCGAGCTAGTTGTGCCTTTCTTGCACACTTGTTGCGTCCTAGTTGTGCCCTATTTGTGTCCTAGTCACGCCCTTCTAGCATCCTAGTTTTACCCTTGTTCCGCCCTAAATTGTCATAGTTTCGGCCTTCTCGTGCCCTGGTTGTGCCGTAGTTGCGCCCTAGTTATGCCCTAGTTTTGCACTTGTGCTCTAGTTGCATCCTAATTGCACCCTAGTCGCACCCTGATTACATCCTAGCTAAGCCCTAGTTACGCCCTTCGTGTGTCTTCACTACGCCGTAGTTGTGCATTAGTTATGACCTAGTTCCACCCTGGTTTTTACCTTCTTGCACACTAGTTGCGCCCTGCTTAGGCCCTAGTTATGCCCTAGTAGCGTCCTATTTGCGCCTTTCTTATGCCCAACTTCTGCCCTAATTGCATCCTTTGTTGCATCCTAGTTGCGTCCCTCTTGTGCCCAGGTTGCGCCCTAGTTACATACTAGCTACGCCCTAGTTGCACCCTATTTGCGCCATTCTTACACCCTGCTTGCGCCCAAATTACGCCGTAGTTGCGCCCTAGTTCACACCTTAGTTGTGTCCCAACCGCGTCCAAGTTGCACCCTAGTTGTGCCCTACTTGTGCCGTAGTTGTTCCCTAGTTGTGCCCTAGTTGCACCTTAGTCGTGCCCAATATGTGCCCTCCCTAAGTCCTCGTTGGAACCTAGTTTCACCGCAATTTGTCATATCTGCATCCAAGTTGCGTCCTAGTTACGCCCTTGTTGTACCCTGGTTGTGCCCTTCTTGCGCCTTAGTTACCCCCTAGTTGCGTCCTAGTTGTACCCAGTTTACAACATTGTTGCATCCTTCTTGTGTCTTGGTTGTGTCCTAGTTGCGTCATAGTTACGCCCTAGTTACGCCCTAGTTGTTCCTTGGTTGTACCCTTCTTGTGCCCTACATACTTCCTTGTTGCCCCCTACTTACATCCTTTTTTCTACCCTAGCTGCGTGCTAGTTGCGTCCCATTTTTGCCTTAGTTGTGCCCTATTTGTGCCCCTCTTATATGCTAGTTGCATCTTTGTTGTGCACTAGTTACACCATAGCTGTGCCCTAGCCGCGCCCTAGTCGCTCTCTAGTTGCCCTTGTTGAGCCCTTCTTGCGTCTGAGATTTGCCGTAGTTGCGCCTTTGTTGCACCCATCTTGTGTCCAAGTTGCTTCCTTGTTGCATCCTGATTTGCCATAGTTATACCCTAGTTACACCCTAGTTGTGCCCCAATTGGCCCTAGTTGCACACTGATTACACCCTTGTGCCCTTCTTGTGCCCTAATTGCACCCTTGTTGCACCCTTGTTGCACCCTAGTTGCACCCTAGTTTGGTATAGTTACACCATGGTTGCACCTCAATTACACCCTACTGGCACCCTAATTCCACCCTAGTTGAACCCTAGTTGCACCCTTTTTGCGCCATTCAAGTGCACTACTTGTGTCCTAGTTGTTGCCTAATTGCGCCTTAGTTGCACCCTTCTTGTACCCTTCTTGTACCCTAGATGCACCCAATTTGCACTGTAGTTCACCTTAGTTACGCCCTAGTTGGATCCTAGTTGCAACCGAGTTGAAAGTTAGTTTTGCCCTAGTTACATTCTAGTTTATGTTGTAGTTACACCCTACTTACGCCCTTGTTGCATCTTAGCTGACTCATGGTTTGCCATAGTTACGTCCTAGGTTTGCCCTGGTTGTGTCCTGGTTCCACCCTAGTTGGGCCCTAGCTGTACCATGGTGGCGTCCTATTTTTACGCAAGTTTCTCCCTAGGTGCTCTCTTCTAGCTCCCTAGTTGTGCGTTAACTGTATCCTGGTTATGTCTTAATTGTGCCCTTGTTACGCACTTCTAGCGTCCTACTTGCATCCTAGTTACGCACTAGTTGCACCCTATTTGTGTTGTACTTAAGAGCTTTTGCTCCCTAGTTAAGCCCTAGTTACGCGCTAGTGAAACCCTAGTTGCGCCTCAGTTACACCCTTCTTGCATCCTATGTGCATCCTCGATGCACCGTGGCCACGTCTTAGTTGCACCATTCTTACGTCCTTCTTGATCCTAGTTGCACTTTAGTTGCACCTCCGTTCATCATGTTTATGCCCTAGTTCTGTCCCGATTTTTCCCTAGTTACGTCCAAGGTGCGCCCTTCTTTTGTCCTCCTCGCATCCTTCTTGCGCACAATTATGCCCTGCTTGCATCCTTGTTATGTCTTATATGCGCCCTTCTTGTGCCCTAGTTGCGCCCTAGTTACGCCCTAGCTACGACCTAGTTGTGCCCTTCTCACGCCCTAGTTTTCCCATAGTTGCATCTCAGTTACACCCTAATTGTGCCCTAGTTGCACCCTTCTTGTGTCCTAGTTGCTCTCTAAATCTTCCCTTGTTGTACCCTACTTGCGCCTTTATTACGCCCTTATGGGGCCCTCTTTGCGTCCTAGTTCCACCTGAGTTCTCCATGGTTATGCCCTAATGATGACCTCGTTATGCCCTAGTTGCGCCCTAGTTGTATCCCTGTTGGGCCCGAGTTGCGTCCTTCTTACGCCTTAGTCGCACCCTCGTTGCGTCAAAGTATGGTCATGCCCTAGTTGCGCTCTGGTTTCTCCCTAGTTGTACCCTACTTGTCCCCTTGTTGTTCCCAGAATGCACCCTAGTTTTACCCTAGTTGTTCCCTAGTTTTGTCCTAGTTGTGCCATAGTTGTTCCCTTCTGGCGTCCCAGTTATACCCTTTTTGTGCCACATTTACTCCCTAGTTGCGCCTAGTTGTACCCTTCTTACACACTAGTGGGACCATAGTTACATCCTAGCTGCACCCTTGTTGCACACTTATCGAACCCTTCTTGTGCCCTAGTTGTGCCTTACTTGCACCCGACTGTGATTGACCCGTCTGTTATGGTTCACTTCTTCCTTTTGGGCGAATCTGAGACTGAGCGTGAGCTTTCTGGTCGACTCACGTTATGTGAGAAGGGATTTAAAGGTAGTCAGTTTTGCAACAAAAATTGCGCACTTTTGCATTAGTTTTTGTGCATGGGAAGTATTGAAACATTTATAGGGCTAGTCATGAGCTCTCCAGCGCACTGAATCGTACACGATTCGGCCATGCTTAGCCCAAGTTACGCTTGCCGGACCGCAGGTCTTACCCACCATAAAAACACCTAACATCTCCATGGTGTGCACACGCCGTGGCGCCTTCCCTCACGTGTGAAGCGTCCTTCCCAAGGTGCATATCCATTTGCACATGATGGAGGGGTTCCCTGCACTATTCCATCGCACCTCGGTCACTTTTGGGTTGTGTTTGATGATGGGGTGTGACAGGGTTTGAAACCTTTCCGCAAACATGTAGTCAGGATTTTGACTATTGAGTTCCGGACGCCAAGCCAGGATTTTGGCCAAGTCCCTCAGTAACAATATGTACTGCTAAAATCCAATGAATCATTTGCCGGAGCAACTCGGCGGTCCTTCAGGAAAAAAAAACCTGATGTATTTTTGTTACTTGTTCCGGTCGATTTTTCACCGGCAGTCAAGTCCCAGCCGGCTCCCAGAGCTGACGCTGACACCCCAACTTTGGAAGCTCATATATGCCTCGTTACTTGTCTGATTCTGGTGAAACAACTTCCACCAGATTCAGCGACTTGTAGAATTCCAGGGACAATCATCAATTTAAGGCTTCGATAAATCCTTGAGCCACTAGATCCAACTGCAAAATTTTTCCAGTTACTGCTCGCCCAACTCCCCTGGCAACCTGTGGAGCCACACCGCCTCCTTGACCGCCTCGGCCACCGTGATGTACTCTGCTTCTCCTGTGGAGATGGTAGCACAGTCCTGCTTCTTGCTGCACCACGAGACCGATGCACCAACGAGGAGGAACACGTAGCTGGATGTGGATTTCCGCTTGTCCACATCACCAGCGTAGTCTCCATCTGTATCGCATGCCAGACGCAAGGGGTCCGCCCGCCCATTGCCGTCGAACCTCAGGCATGCGTGCAGTGTCGCCTGCAGGTACCAGAGGATGCGCTTGCTTTCTTGCCAGTGTAGTGGTGCTGGATCAGCCACGTATCTACTCACTTGGCCCACCGCCTGGGCAAGGTCTAGTTGAATCGCCACCATGGCGTACATGATGGCTACCCACCGCCGATTGGCAGGGCACCCCTGCCATATCCTCCCGCTCTTCTTTTTTCTTACGGCGTCCTTGCTGCACTTTGTTCATTGGTCGTGGAGACCAGACCACCAACTGGTGTGCAGTCCTCCATCCGTACCGCTTCAGCACCTTGGCCACGCATTTGGCAAACCCCAGCTCAAGCACGCACGCCATCCGGTTCTGCATGATGCTCACCCGGAGGTAGAACTCCAGCTCCCCCATATCCGACATCTAGAACCTGCTACTCAACTACTCTTTCAACGCATGTAGGCTTAGCAATTCTAAGGAGCACATTATCAGATTGTACGCGTAGAGTGCAACGATCTGATGGAACTTTTAGTTGCGCTGCACGTACACACTGTGATCCGCCTCTCAGCTCTTCAAGCCAAGTTCTGCCATGAAGCTATCCATTTGTTGGTACCAGCATTGGGGAATTTTTTTTAGCCCGCACAATGACTTCCGCAGCTTAACCACCTTGCCCTCCGGTGCCTCCACCCCCTCCGGCACCTCCATATAGATTTATTTGTCAATGATGTCATTGAGGAAGGTCGTCTTCACGTCCATCAGGTGGAGTTCCACATCCTTCGGAGCTGCCACCGTAAGGATCACCCGGATACTTGTGACCTTGGCGATGGGAGTGAACATCTCACCGTAGTGCTTGCCCTTATGTTGTGTGTGCCCCTTCTTCAGGAGCCGCATCTTGTACTTGTCGACCACGCCTTCTTTTATGAACTTGGTCTTGAAGATCCACTTTGAGCCAATGACCTTGGCATCTTTCAAGCCTATCAACCAGCTCCCACGTGTCATTTTCAGTAATGGATGCCAAATCCAACTTGATGGCGGCGTCCCACTACTCTCCCTTGGCCCGTGCAAGTGCCTCTTACATGATAGTAGGCTCCATTGATGCAGCCAGCATGCACCGCGTCATGTTGATCCATCGATTGGTGCCTATGTCAAAGTGCTTCCCTGCTATCCGCTTCCTCCCGTTGTGGCACGGAAGTTTGTGTGGTGCCTCATCACTCTGCTGCAACCCTTTCAAATCTACCCACTCTGGTGAAGCATCGACTGGATGGCTCCCCGAGAATTTCTCCTGATCCGGCAAAAGATCGATCAGACGGGCGGTACATGAGGAGGTTTTTCCTCCAATACCCAACGTAAACTCTGTTAGGGGTGCATGCTTTGGCACCGGCAATACCTCCTTTGACGGATCTTTCCACCAGATCTCCAGCCCGGCTGCATCGTCGTGCTCCAACGCCGCATCCTCGACCTCCACGTCGGCCAGCTCCTTCTCATAGTCAAGGAGCTGGAGTCACTCCCCCTATTTTGGAGTGTGTCCAACGCTCATGTCATTGCTGCTGCTGCTAAAGCTCTACTGCTCATCATTCTCAACATCACGCCTACAGATGATCTCTTGTGTGAGCGAGTCCTAGAGCCGATACGCCTTTGTGCGCTCTCGTAGCCAAGGAACAAGCACGACTTCGCCTGCGGTTCTAGCTTGCTGAGTTATGGTTAATCACCCTCAATTCATACACTTGACAATTGGTGTATCAGAAAGTGTATTCCTATATTAAAACATTTTTCAAAAATCATGAACATCAATTCATGTAACTAGATTCCATACATACATTCATTGTATGAGGTGTTATTTATTATGGATCATATGTACTATGCACTAGTGTTTGTTAGAAGTCCATGTTCACTAACATGTTCACTTCCCAATACACTTGTTGATTCACTGTTTCAGAGGTGAGATGATTGGTCATGTATGAGCTTGCTCTTGCTGTGCCGCCTATACCATTTTGTGTGCCTTGCACCCAAACACCTTCAGGGGTGCCATGTTGGGTTTGTCCCTGCTCCAAACCTCCTGTAGCACCTTCTAGATACCCTTACCCTTCAACATCGTTGTTAGGGTGAGGTTGATGGTGTAGCTTGCTGTACGTACAGCCTCCGCCTAGAATCCTGACGATAATCCCGCATCCACAAGCATAGTCTGTACCATGTTTAGCAGCACCTGGCTCACCCGGTCTGCCACTCCATTGGACTGTGGCATGGACGGTGTAGTGGGTACCCACTTGATTCCCTGCTGCTTCATCCACCCGCTGCAGCCCACGTACTCTCTACCATTGTCGCTACGTAGCGCTCTGACCTTCCGACCGGTGTGCATCACCATCACTGCGACGTACTCCTTCAGCCTGTCCAAGACCTCACCTAGTTGCATCCTAGTTGTACCCTAGTTGTGCCTCTCTTGTTCCCTAGTTGCACTTTAGCTATGCCCTAGTTGTGTCCTTATTACGCCCAATTTATGTCCTTGTGTCCTAGATGCACACAAGTTGCACCCTAGTTTTCCCCTACTTGCGCCCTAGTTACACCTTTCTCACGTCCTTGTTGTGCCCTAGTTGTACCCAAGCTTTGTCCTAGTTGCATGCTAGTTCCACCCTTCATGTGCCCTAATAGCACCCTAGTTTCATCCTACTTCCCAGCTGTTACGCCTTAGTTACACCCTAGTTGTACCCTAGTTGCACCATAGTTGCGCTCAGGTTTGGCCCTAGTGCTTTTCTTGCGCGATAACTACGCCCTAATCATGCCCTAGTTGTGCCCTTCTTGCGCCCTAGTTGCATGTTAGTTTCTCCAAGTTGTGCCCTAGTTGCATCCTAGTTGTGTCCTTCTTGCGTCCTAGTTGTACCCTAGCTGCATCCTTGTTACACCCTAGTTGTGCTCTTCTTGCACCCTGGTTGCGACATAGTTGCCCCCTAGTTTACCATACTTAGTTCTAATTGCACCTTAAATTGTGCCTTACATGTACCCTAGTCGGGTCCAGGTTGCGCCTCACTTGCACTCTTCTTGTGCTCTAGTTTACCCTTGTTTTGTCCTAGATATGTCCTAGTTGATCCCTAGTTACACCCTCGTTGTGCCCTAGTTGCGCCTTTCTTGCGCCATTGTTGCCCTCTAGTTGCATCCTAGTTACATCCTACATGAGCCCAAGTTGCTTGCATATTGCGCCGTAGTAACGCACTAGTTGTGCCCTAGTTGCACCCTAGTTGTGTCCTAGTTACACCCTAGTTATGCCCTTGTTCCGCCCTCGTTATGCCCTAGTCCACCATAGTTACATCCTAGATATGCCTTAGTTGCATCCTAGTTCAACCTAGTTACGCTCAATTTATACCTTGGATAGGCCCTAGGTATAACCTAGTTTCATTCTAACTGCACCCTAGTTGCACCATTGTCGCTCCCTTGTTGGATCCTAGTTGTGCCATCGTCGTACCCTAGTTACATCCTAAGTTTTCCCCAGTTGCACCCTAGTTGAGCCATAGTTGTACCCTAATTGCACCATAGTTTCATCCTACTTGCACCCCATATGTGCCCTAGTTGCACCGTTGTTGGCTCATAGTTGTGCTCGATTTATGCCCTAGTTGTACCCTTCTTGCATCCTAGTTATGCCATAGTTGCGTCCTAGTTGTGTCCTAGTTGCATCCTGGTTACGCTCGTATTGCACCCTTCTTGGGCCCTATTTGCGCCCTAGTTACACCTTAGCTACGCCCCTCATTTCAACCTTCTTGTGCCCTAGTTGCAACCTAGATGCGCACTGTTTCTGTCCTCGTTTTGTCCTAGTTGCGCTCTATTTGCGTCCAAGTTCACCATAGTTACGTACAAATTGGACCTTAGATATGCCTGAGTTGCATCCTAGTTGTATCAAAGCTAATTACGCCCTGGTTGCATTCTAATTCCGCCCTAGTTGAGCCTTATCTTCTTCCTAGTTATGACCTAATTATGCATCAGTTGTACCTTGGTTGCTCCCTAGTTGTGCCCTAGTCATGCCCTAATTGCAACCTAGTTGCGTCCTAGCTGTACCCTAGCAGCACCTTACTTTCACCCTAGTTGCATCCCATTTGTTCTCTAGATGCTTGATAGTTGTGCCCTAGTTGCACCCCAAGTATGCCCTAGCTGTGCCCTCATTGCACCCTACTTATCCCTTAGTTGTGTTCTAGTTGCACCTTAGTTGCACCCTAATGTCACCTTTCTTGTGCCCTTGTGGCCCCTTTATGCCACCCTAGTTATGCCCTAGTTATGCCCTAGTTGCATCCTTCTTGCGTCCTACCTATGCCTTAGTTATGCCCTAGTTGCACCCTAGTTATTCCCTAGTTGTGCCCTAGTTATGGCCTAGTTACGCCCTTGTTGTGCCCTAGTTTTCCATAGTTATGCCCTAGCTGCACCCTAGCTGTGCCCTACTTGAGGCCTAGTTTCGCCCTAGTTGTGCCCTTTTTGCACCCTTGTTACGCCCTAGTTGCATCCTAGTTACGCCCTAGTTACATCCTGGTTTTTCCCTTCTTGCATCCTAGTTGTACAATAGTTTTGTCCTAGTTATGTCCTAGTTGCGCCCTAGTTGTGCCCTTCTTGTACCCTTGTTGCATACTAGTTATGTCCTGGTGGTGCCCTGCTGCACCACTGTTGCGCTCTTCTTACACCCTCGTTACGCCCTTGTTGCGCCTTTGCTACTCCCTACTTGTGATCTACTTGCGCCCTTCTTGCACCATCATTGTATCCTAGTTTTACCCTAGTTGCGCCTTCCTTGTACCCTAGTTGGACCTTAGTTCCACCCAAGTCGTGTCTTGGTTTCCCATAGCAATGCATTAGTTGCGCCCTACTTGATCCCTAGTTGTGCCATAGTTGCGCCCAAGTTGCACCCTTCTTT
This sequence comes from Penium margaritaceum, assembly GCA_023375785.1. NCBI lineage: Eukaryota > Viridiplantae > Streptophyta > Zygnematophyceae > Desmidiales > Peniaceae > Penium > Penium margaritaceum. The sequence goes on from SZWC01001534.1 coordinate 115,986, forward strand.
AGTTTCATCCTAGTTCCAAGTTACGACCTATGTGTGTCCTAGTTGCATCCTTGTTGTGCCCTATTGCACTCTCCATGCACCCTAGTTGAAGCTAAGTTGCATCCTAGTTCACCATGGTTACTCCCTTGTTGCGTCCTACTTACGCCCTAACTACACCAAAGTTGCACCCAAGTTGCACCCTTCTTAAGGTCTAGATATGCCCTAGTTACGCCCTAGTTGTGCCCCAGTTGTGTTCTTGTTGCACCAATGTTGTGCCCTAGTTGAACCAAGTTACGCCCTTCTTGGGTCCTAGTCATGCCGTAGTTGTGCCCTTGTTGCGTCCTGGTTGCACCCAAGTTGCACCCTAGGTACACTCTTCATGCGCCTTACTTTCACCTTTTTTGTGTCCTAGTCACACCCCAGTTGCTCCCTAGTTGTGCCCTTCTTACGCCGTTGCTGCGTCCTAGTTACACTATAGTTACATCCCAGTTACGCCCTAGTTGCACCCTTCTTGCACCCTAGTTGCACCCTGGTCTTGCACTTGTTGTGTCCTAGTTACACCCTAGTTACGCCCTTTTTGCGTCCTACTTGAACCCTAGTTGTGCCAAATATGTGTCCTGGTTATGCCCTCGTTTACTCCTCCTGTGCCCTATTTGCACCCTAGTTACGCCCTAGTTATGCCCTGATTGAGTCCTAGGTTTGCCTTTCTTGTGTGATAGTTGCGTCCTAGTTGTGCCCCTAGTTACGCCTTGGTTGTGCCCTAGTTGTGCCGTTCTTGCATCCTTGTTGCATCCTGGTTGCACCCTAGTTTGTCACAGTCACGTCCCATCTACACCTAAATGACGCTCTAGTTGTACCCTAGTTAAGTCCTAGTTGTGCCTTTCTTGTGTCCTAGTTGCACTCTAGTTATGTTCGATTTGTGCCCTAATTGTGCCATTCTTGCGCCCTAGTGGTGTCCTAATTGTGCCCTTGTTGTATCCTAGTTACGCCTTGGTTCAGTCCTCCTTGTCCCCTAGTTGTGCCCCACTTGGGCCCTACTTGTGCCCTAGTAGTGCCCTATTTGCATCCTCCTTGCACCCTTGTTGCGTCCTAGGCGTGCACTAGATATGCCCTAGTTGCGGCGTAGTCGCGCCCTTGTTGCGCATTATTTGCATCCTAGTTGCGCCCTAGTTGCTCCCTAGTTATGCCCTATTTATGCCAAAGATGTACCCTTCTTATGCCTTAGTTATATCCCAATTGCACCCTTGTTTCACACTAGTTTTCCATGGCTATGCCCTAGTTACGCCCTAGTTGCACCCTAGTTGCACCCTAGTTGTATCCAAGTTGTGTCCTACTTTTGCCCTTCTTGCATCCTAGGAATGCCATAAATGTCTCTTCGTTGCACCCTAGTTGTACCCTAGTTGTACCCTTCTTGCACCCTTGTTGTGCCCTAGTTGCACCCTAGTTACACCCTTGTTGCATCCTTGTTGTGTCCTACTTGCGCCCTAGTTGAGCCCTAGTTGTTGCCTAGTTGCTCCTTAGTTGTGCCCTTGTTACGTCCTAGTTACGCCCATGTTGTGCCCTCCTTGCACCCTTGTTACATCCTGGTTGCACCCTAGTTCGCCATGTTATATCTTATATCCGCCTCAATTGGGCTCTAGTTGTGCCCGGGTTGCCCCCTAGTTTCATCCTTCTTGTGCCCTTGTTACACCCTACTAATGTCTCATTTAGGTCCTAGTTGCGTCCTAGTTGCGTCCTAGGTTGTTATTCTTGCGTCCAAGTTGCGCCCTTGTTGCGTCCTAGTCACTCACAAGTTGCGCCTAAGCTGCGCCACTCTTGCAACCTAGTGGCATCCTAGTTGCGTCCTAATTGCGCCCTAGTATGCCCTCCTTGCATCCTAGTTATTCCTTACTTGCACCCTACTTATGCCCTAGTTGTGCCCTAGTTATGCCCTAGTTGCGCCCTAGTTGCGTCCTTCTTGCGCCCCAGTTGCACCATAGTTGCTCCCCAGTTGCATCCTACCTACACTGGAATTGCGTCCTTCCACCTTGGTTACACACTCGTTCCGCCCTAGTTTGCAATAGCTACATCCTAGGTGCGTCCTAGTTGCGTCCTAGGTGCGTCGTAGTTGTATCCTAGTTGTGTCCTTCTTGTGCCCTACTTGCACCCTAGTTCTTCCCTTGTTGTACCCTAGTTGTGCCCTATATGCACCCTTCTTGCATCCTAGTTGTGACGGAAGTACTCATTGGCTATGCCCTAGTTGAGCCCTGGTTAAACCCTTCTTGTACCCTAGCTGCACCCTAGCTGCACCCTAGTTGCACCCTAGTTGCTCCGTAGTTGTAACCTTCTTGCACCTTAGATGCGCCCTAGATGTGCCTTAGTTATGCCATAGTTGTACCCTAGTTTTACCCGTCTCTTGCCCCGGTTGCACCGTAGGTATGGCCTATTTGCGTCCTAGTTGTGCTCTAGTTGTATTGTTCTTGTGCCCTAGTTGCGTCCAAGTTCACCATAGTTACACCCATGTTGCGTCCTAGTTGTGCCCTAGTTATGCCTTAGTTGCGCCCTAATTGCGCCCAAGTTGCCCCCTAGTTGTGACGCCCTAGTTACGCCCTTGTTGCTTCATAGTTGTGCCCTAGTTGCACCTTATTTGCTCCGTACTTGTGACCTAGTTGCGCCATACTTGTACCGTGGTTGCACCCTCATGACGCCCTAGTGGAGTCCTACTGGGACCCTAGTGGCACCCTTGTTGTACCCTAGTTGCACCCTAGTTTCATCCTCGTTGTGCCCGAGTTGTGCTCTAGTTGAGCTGTAGTTGTGCCCTAGTTGCGTCCAAGTTGTGCCCCAGTTGTGCCCTTCGTGCACACTAGTTATGCCCTGGTTACGCCCTAGTTGCACCCCAATTATGATCTAGTGGAGCCCTTTTTGTGCCCTAGATGTGCCATAGATGCACCCTAGCTACGCCCTAGCTGCACCATAACTACACCCTTCTTGTGCCCTACATGCATGCTACTTGCACCCTAGTTACACCTAAGTTATGCCAAAGTTTAGCCTTTCATGTGTTTTAGTTGCACCCTAGTTGCATCCTCGTTGTGCCCTAGTTTTGCCCATCTTGTGTCCTAGTTGCTTCCTATTTGCTTCCTAATTGCTTCCTAGTTGTTTCCTAGTTTGCCATAGTTACCCCCTAGCTACGCCCTTGTTGCATCCGAGTTATGTCTAGTTGCACCCTTCTTGCATCCTAGCTGCGCCCTAGTTGCATCCTCGTTACACAGTCATTACGACCGAGTTGTGCCCTCCTTGCGCCATAGTTACGACCTTGTTGTACCCTAGTGTTTGCCCTATTTTTACCCTAGTTGCACCCTTCCTACACCCTCATTACGCCCTAGTTATACCTTGCTTGTGCCTACTTGTGCCCTACTTGTACCCTTGTTGCTCCCTAGTTGTTCCGTAGTTGGGTGAAACTAGGGTGCAACTAGGGTACAACTAGGGCACAACTCGGGTACTGTTGGGAAAGTGGCCTACTTCGTGCCCATACCCATCGTGACGTATGCAACAGTTGAATAGGGCATAGTTGTCAAAACTTGAAACTTGAAGTAGGCTCTTCGCACTACAGTCGCAGACAGCAAGTGACACAAACACTATCACAGAACCGCTGACGTGGTTGGAGATGAAGACATGACTACGGTCAATGATCGAGTGAGATCGGTGCATCTCGCTCAGTCCTTGGTTCAGTGGATTAAAGACCTTACATGAGCAATCGGAGAGCGGAAGATCGTCCTGAAGACCAGGATCTCATCTCCACGGTTGATGGCTCGAGAGTTTGAGCAGGAGCTTCTCTTGAGCATCAAGCGGTGGATCGACGGTGAAAAGAAGATTGCCACTGATTTGGACGATCTTGTCCGTGTATGGCACCGAGGGCGCTGGGCATCCGCCAACCTCGGTCTGCCAATGACTGGGAGTCATCGAGCGGCGTTCGGATGACCATGTGACTAAGGTATCGAAAGACACAGGTCACCGGACTACCTGACACTTGTATTTTACTGCTGATAGCTAGTGCAGTGAGATGAATAACCGTAGGTTTGTATTTCCTATTGCTTCGCCCCTACTTCATTATTTCAATCAAGAGTTGGACCATATGAAATCTCTTGAGACGAGCAGTGTGTTTGCGCCATGAGTTGATTTTATTAGAGCACGTGTGTAAGTGTATCTTGAGCACAAGTGAATGTGTGTGCATGAAGTGACAAGTGCAACTGCGGTTGCTGTACCTCACGAGATCAAGAGCTGTACTATTCAAAAAGGAAAATGCAAGGTACTAGAAGATTCTAGAGGGTTTTATTTCAACACGTACTACTAGGGCACAGCTATGGCATAAGAAGGATGAAACTAGGGTAAAACTATGGCACAAATAGGGGAAAAATAGGAAGAAAATGAGGTGGAACTAGGGTGCAACTAGGATGCAACTAGGACATAACTGGGGCGCAAGTAGGGTGCAACTTGGGCTCAAGTAGAGCGGAATTAGAGCCCAAATAGGGTGCAACCAGGGTACAAGTAGGGCGTAATTATGGTGAACTAAGGCATAACTTGGACGCAATTGGGGCATAAGAAGGACATAACTAGGGCGCAACTAGGGCACAAGAAGGGTGCAACGAGGGCATAATCAGGGTGTAACTAGTGTACAATGAGGGCGCAAATAGGGTGCCACTACCGTGCAACTAGGGCACAAGAAGGGTGCAAGAGGACAGAACTAGGACATAACTAGGACGCAACTTGGGCGCAACTAGGGTGCAAGAAAGGCACTACTAGTGCGCACGTGGAGTGCAAATAGGGCACAACTAGTGTGGAAGAAGGGCACTTCTAAGGCGCAAGTAGGGGTTAGTTTGGGCGCAACTGGGATGCAACCAAGGCGCAAGAAGGGCACAACTAGGGTACAACTAGGACGTAGCTACGGAGCAACTAGGGCGTAATTAGGTTGGAAAAAGGGTGAAACTAGGGCACAACTAGGGCATAATTAGGGCACAACTAGGGCCAAATGAGGGTACATGAAAGGCACAACTATGGCGTAAGTAATGCACAAGTGGGACACAACTAGGGTAAAACTAGGGTGCAACTAGGGTACAACTAGGATACAACCACGGTGCAACTAGGCCGCAATTTGGACACAGCTGTGGTGTACAAATGGAAAAACAGGATGTAACAAGGGCGCAACTAGGGTGCAAGAATGGAAAAACTAGGGTGCAGGCTGGGCGCAACTAGTGCATAAGTAGGGTACAACTAGGGTGCAACTAGGGAGTAACTATGACCAAGAATGGTACAACTAGGGTGCAACTAGGGCACAAAGGGCACAACTAGGGCGTAACCAGGGCGCAACAAGGGCACAACTAGGGCGCAAGAAGGGAGTAACAAGGAAGCAACTAGGATGCAGCTTGGGCGCAACTAGGACACAATGAGGGTACAGCGAGGATACAAATAGGGTGTAACTAGGATGGAGAAGGGCATAAATATGGCACAACAAGGAAGTAATTAGGATGAAACTAGGGCATCACAAGGGCACAAGAAGGGTGTAAGTAGGATGCAACTAGGACGTAACTAGAACAGAACTAGGACACAACTATGGGATATCTAGGGCACAAAAATGGTGTAACTAGGAAAAAACTAGGACATAAGTAGAGTGTAACTAGGGTGTAACTAGGATGTAATCATGGCGAACGAGGACGTAAATAGGGAGCAACTATGGAGCAAGAAGGGTGCAACTAGGACGTAATGAGAGCGCAACGAGGGTGCAACTAGGATACAACTATGTCAAAGGTTTGAAACTAGGGTGTAACTAGGGTGTAATTAGGGTGCAACTAGGATGTAGCTATGGCACAATAAGGGTACAACTAGGGAAAAGCTGGGATGTAGCTAGGGAGCACCTAGTGTGCAACTAGGGTGCAAGAAGTGTGCAACTAGGGTGCAACTAGGGCGCAACTAGGATGAAACTAGGGCACAAATATGATTCAATAGGAAACCAGGACACACCTAGGACGTAATTGGGTTACAAGCAGGGCACAACTATGGTGTAAGAAAGTTGCAACTAGGGTGCAACTACAATGTAGCTAGGGTACAACGAGGTCACAAACAGGGTACGAGAAGGGCACAACTATGGTGCAACTAATGTGCACATAGGGCGCAACTAGGATGAAGCTAGGGCGCAACTAGGGTACATCTAGGGCGCAAGTAGGGTGCAATAAACAAGTAGCCAGAATGCACCTAGGGCACAACTATGGAAATCTAGGACATAACTAGGGTACATGTCGGGAGCAACAGGGGTAAAACTCAAGGATAACTGGGGCAAAACTAGGGCACTTCTAGGGTGCAACAAGGGTGCAACTAGGGTACACAGATCCTATCTTTGGCGAACTAGATCAAACAAGGACACAACTATGGCGCAAGAAGGGCACAACTAGGGCGCAAATAGGATGCAACTAGGGCGCAACTAGGGCACAAGAAAGGTAGAACTAGTACAAAAATAGGAAATTTGTAGGGCATAACTGGGTGTAACAAGGGTTCAAGGAGGACACAACCAAGACGCATCTAGGGCGCAACTAGGGCAACACTAGGGCTTAAGTAGGGTGCAAGAAGGGCACACATTGGACGTAACTAGGGTATAAGTAGGAAGCAACTAGGGTACACAACTAGGGCACAATAGGGGCACAACTAAGGCATAACTAGGCCGTAACTAGTGGACAAACAGCACGCAAAAAGGACAGAACTATGATGCAACTAGGGCGTAACTGGGGCGTGATTAGGACGAAACTGCGGTGCAACTGCGGTGCAATAAGGATGCCACTAGGGCACAACTCAGACGCAACAAAGGCATAACTAGGGTGCAAGAACAGAACAACTAGGCCGTGCCTAGGGTGCAACTAGGACGCAGCTAGGCTGCAACTAGAGCGCAAGAAGGTCGCATCTCAGACAAAACAAGGACAAAACTAGTGTGCAACCAGGGTACAAATAGGGTGCAAGAAGAGAAAAAGTAAAGCGTAACTAGGACAAAACAAGGAAACAACTAAGGCACAACAAGGGCTCAAAACGGACACAACTAGGAAGCACCGAGGGCACAACTAGGACGCAACTCGGGTGCAACTTTGGGACAACTCTGGCATAAGAAGGGCGTAGCTTGGGCAGAACTAGGGCACAACTAGGGAGCAACTAGGGTGTAAGAAGTGCGTAACAAGGGTGCAACTAGGGAGAAACTATGATGCAACTAGGATGTACCTATGATGTAACAAGGAAGCAACTAGGGCATAACTAGGTTGCAAGGAGGGCACAATTATGTTGTATGAAGTGCACAACTAGGGTGTAACTAGAACGTAGTTAGGGTGAAACATTGTCACAAATAGGGCGGAAAAAGGGCACAACCATGCTCAACTAGGGTACAACAAGGGCGCAACTAGCGTGAAACTAGGGTACAACTAGGGCGCAAATAGGGTGCAGTTAGGATGCAGCTAGGACATAAATATGATAAACAAGGACACAATTATGGCGTATGTAGGGAGTAACAAGGATGCAACTAGGGTGAAACCAGGGTGTAACTAGGATGCAACTAGGGCACAACTAGGGTGCAATTACGGTGTAACTGTGGTGAACTAGAGAAAACTAGGGCATAAATAGGGCTCAAAAAGGGCACAACTAGGGCGCAACTAGGGCGCAAGAAGGGTCCAACTAAGATGCAACTAGGATGCAAGTAGGACGTAAATCGGTCGTAACTAGGACATTCAAAGGGCGTACGTAGGGCGTAACAAGGGCGCATCTAGGGTGTAGTTAGGACGCAACTAGGGCTAAACTACAGCTCAACCAGGGCGCAACTAGTGTGCAAGAACGGCACAACTTGGACATGACTAAGACTTAACGAAGATGCAACAACAGCCCACAATCAGGGCGCAAGAAGGGCACAACTGAAACATGACTAAGGCCCAACTAGGTGAAAAATGGGGCACAAAATGGGCCAAGCTCGGATCCAATTAGGGAATAGGGTGTAAGTAGGGTAGAACTAGGATGCCACTACGGCGCAACTAGGGCACATCTAGGGCCTAACTTGGACGCAAGAAGGGCGCAACAAGGGTGTAACTAGGGTGCAAATAGGACGCATCTACGGGGCAACTAGGGCGCCATAATGGAGCAACTAGGCCATAACTAGGGCATAACTAGTGCGTAACCAGGATACAAATAGGGCGCAAGAAGGACGTAAGTAAAGCGGAAGTATGGCATAACTAGGGCACAACTAGGGCACAACTAGGACACAAGAAGGGCGCAATAAGGGCGCAATGAGGGCACAACCAGGATGCACTTGGGGTGTAACTACGACACATGAAGGGCGCAACTAGACTATAGTTTGAGCGCTATTAGGGTATACGTGTGGCACAAACAACGCTTAACTTGGATGCAACTGGGATCAAACCAGGGCAAAAATAGGTTACAACTAAAGCACAACTAGGGCCTAGATAGGGTGCAACTAGGACGCAACTAGGTTGAAACTAGGGTGCAACTAGGGCAAAACTAGGACAAAACAATTTTGTAACTAGGGCAGAACAAGGGCACAACAAGGTTGCAACTAGGGTGGAACTAGGGCACAAGAAGGGTACAACTAACGGACAACTAGGGTGTAAGTAGGACGCAACCAGGGTGTAACTAGGGTGCAATAAGGACACAACTAGGGTTGCAACAAGGGCATAGCAAACATTCAACTAGGGCGCAACTAGGGTGCAATAAGGGCATACATAGGGTGTAAATAGGAGACAACTAGGGTGCAACTAGGGTGCAACTAGGGTGCAACTAGGGCACAAGAAGGGTATAACTAGGGTGTAACCAGGGTGCAACTAGGACGCAAGAAGGGCACAATAATGGTGCAACTAGTGTGTAACTAGGTTGCCACTAGTGCTCAAGTAGGACGCCAGAAGGGCACAATTATGACGGAACTAGGAAAAAACTAGGACACAATGAGGGTGCAACGAGGGCAAAAGAAGGGCGCAATGAGGGCGTAACTGAGGCGCAACAATGGTGCAAGTAGAGCATAAGAAGGGCGCAACTAGGCCGTAACTAGGAAATGATAAGGGTAAAACTAGAGCCCAACTAGGACATAGCAAGGACACAAGTATGACGCAACTAGAGAAAAACTAGGATGCAACTCGGTTGCACCTAAGGCGCAACTAGGGTACAACTAGGGCACAACTAGGGAGCAACTAGGGCGCAACTAGAATACAATTTGGCCATAGAAATGGCAAACTAGGGCAGAACTGGGACGCAACTAGGGTGCAATAAAGGTACAACTAGGGCGCAGCTAGGGCGCAACTAGGGCGCAAATAGGGTGCAACTAGGGGGTAACTATGGCCAACGAGGACACACCTAGGGCACTAGGTTACAAGAAGGGTGTAACTAGGATGCATCTAGAGCGCAACCAAGAAGAAACTAAGGTGCAACTAGCACACAAGAAATGTGCAGCTAGGGGGGGACTACGGTGTAACTAGGGTGCAACTAGGGTGCAACTTGGGTGTAACTATGGTGCAATTAGAGCACAACTAGGATGCACATGGGGCACAATTGGGACGCCACTACAGATCAATATGGATGCAACTAGTGCGTAACTAGGTCATACCTAAAGCACAAGTACGGTGCAACTAGGATGGAGGAATGGAAAAACAACAACGCAACATGGGTGGACCCAGACTGTACATAGGACCTTACTAGGATGGAAGAGAAATACAGCTAGGGCGCAACTTGGACGCAACTAGGGAGTAACTAGGGAGCCACTCGGCCGCAACCAGGGCACAACTAGGGTGCAACTAGGGTGCAATCAGGATGTAAGAAGTGAGCAACTAGGGTACAACGAGGGTGTAACTAGGGCACAAGTAGGGCACAACAAGGGCGCAAGAATGGTGCACATAGGGTACAACTAGGACATGATTAGGGGGCAACTAGGTTACAACTAGAGTGCAACTGTGAAACACAAGGGTACAGCTGGGATGCATCTAGGATGAAACTAGGGTGCAACTAAGTGACAACTAGGGCTCAACTAAGGTGCAACTAGGAAATAGCTAGGGTGCAACTAGGGCAAAAGCATGGAAAACTATGGCGTGACCAGGTGCAACTAGGACGCACGTATGGTGCAACTAGGACGCACGTATGGTGCAACTAGGGTGCAAGTTGGGCACAACTCGTGTGGGTAACAGGACACGACTAGGGGGCAACTATGGTGCAACTAGAGCATAACTATGGCGCAGCTATGGCAAAACTGGGGTGCAAGAAATGTAAAACGATAACGTAATTAGGGTACAACCAAGGTGCAACTAGGGTGTAATGAGGGCATAACTATGGCATAACTAGGAAGCAACTAGGGTGCAAGAAGGGCGCCAAAGGGATGGAACGAGGGTAGAACTTGGACGTAACTAGGGTGTAACTAGTGTGCAAGAAGGACGTAACTAGGAACTTGGGCGCAACTAGGATGTAACTTTAGCGCAACTAGGGCACAACTGGGTTGCAACTAGGGTGTAACCAGGGCATAACTAAGGTACAAGTAGGGTGCTACTAGGGTAGAACTATAGCACAAGTAGGGCACAACTAGGGAGCTACTAGGGTTTAACTAGGGTGTAACTAGGATGAAACAAGGGCATATCTAGGGCGCAACCAGAGAGCAACTTGGAAGCACATAGGGTGCAACTAGGGCGCAACTTGCATGCAACTAGGATTCAACTATGGAAAACTAGGATGCAACTAGGGTGGAACTAGGACACAACTAGGACGTAAAAAGGGCATAACTAGGATTTAAATGGAATGCAACTAGGTCGCAACTAAGGTGCAACAAAGGTGCAACTAGGGCACAATTGGGGTGTGCCTTGGGCGTAACTTGTGCGTACCTGAGGGTCAACCAGGACATAAGAAGGGTGCAAACAGGGCCCAACAAATATGCAAGAAGAACACAACTATGACACACCTAGTGCATAATGAGGGTGCAACTAGGGAAAAACAAGGGATTGAGAAGGGCGCAACAAGAGCATAGCTCGTGCACAACTTGGGTACAACCATGACACTTTTTGAATACAAGAAGGGTGCAACCACTGCGGAACTAGGATGTAACTTGGACTCAACTAGGACGTAACTAGGGTGAAGTAAGGGAGAAACTAGGATGCAACTAGGGTGTAACTTAGACGAAATGTCCGAAACAAACAATACCCACAAGACACACAAGAACCTGGACCAAAAACATTGCCACTCCTCCGCAAGTCCAAAACTGGAAGTTTCACAATAAAGAACATTCAGTGATCTGTTTCACCTCAGTAATTGGATACACTCAACAGTCCCGGCTGACCCTCACAAGCAATGGCTCTGAAATTCTAATTGGATACCAGTGCCCCGAGATCACCGGGCCTAACCGCTGACCTACAAACTTGACCTGAGGGAATCTACCAGAAACAGATGAGCGATTCAATAGCTACAATGCGGCAACGGACAGGAAAGGGAGCTCCACCGCACCTGAGCGAAAACGACCAAAAGCACCAAGCATGGCACTCAGGGCCATAAGACCTCCATGCGCAGTGGCAACAATAGCAGCAGCGTGTCTGCAGTTGTGTCTTAGCTACTATCCACCTTAGTTGGTGGACCTTGCCTAGGCCAGTAATGGAGATGTACATGAACTCATCTTGATGTAATAAGATTCATTGATGTGCCTCTCTCCTTTCGGATGCCTACCTTTGGGCTATGGCGCCTTCATCCATGATTTACTTCTAGCCATCCACCTCCAGGCTCATGGACTTCTTTGCGTCTGATATTCTATCCCCATCCACTTGCATTCCTCAGTGCCCGTCCTCTCTTATTGTGGTACACCAATACTCTTCTTTGCTTTTCTTTACTTCTGAATTTCTATCCTCCCCCACTTGTGTTCCTCTATGTCAGCCCTCAGGCTGCGACTCATGAATTCTCCTTGACTTCATTGCCACGTATTTGCACTTCAATGATGTGGCAAACTAGGGCGCAACAAGGGCACAACTAGGGTAGAACTATGGCAGAAATAGGTCGTAAGGATGCAACTATGGCGCCATTAGGGCATAAGTAGGGCACAACTAGGGAACAACAGGGATGCAAGAAGTCGTAACTAGCGTACAAAAAGGATGCACCTAGGACAAAGTAGGGCGTAAACAAGTACCAACTTTGACGCAAGTAGGATGCAACTAGGACACAACTAGTGCGTAACTAGGAAGCTACAAGGTCGCAACTAGAGTGCAATAATGGCGCAAATAGGACGCAACTAGGGTCAACTAGGGCACAAGTAGGGAGCCATGAGGATACAAAAAGGGCAAAACTGAGGCAAAACTAGGGCATAACTGGGGCACAGCTAGGGTGCAACTAGGGCGGAAGAAGGGCACAACTAGGGCACAAGAAGGACACAACTAGGGTGCAACTGGGTCATAACTAAGTTGCAACTAGAGTGCAACTGGGATACAAGAAGCGTGAAACTAGGGTACAAGTAGGGTGTAACTAGGGTGCAACTAGGATGCAACAAGGGTGGAGAAGGGATGTATTAGGGCGCAACCAGGGTGCAACTAGGAAGCAACTAGGATGCAACCAGGATGCAAAAAGGACATAACTAGGGTGAAACTAGGGTACAAGAAGGGCCCAACTAGGGCAAAACTAGGCCGCAACTAGGACACAACTACATCGCAAGTAGAGCTCAACTAGGGTGTAACTAGGGTAGAAGAAGGCTACAAGTAGTGCGCATGTATGATGTGTTTAAGCCGTAAGAAGAACACAATTAGGGTGCAACTAGGGCACTACTAGGGTGCAAATAGGATGGAACTAAGACGCAACTTGGGTGCAACTACAGCCTAAGAACGGCACAACTAGGATGCAGTAAGGGCATCATGAGGGTGCAACTAGGGCCCGACTAGGACACAAGAAGGACGCAAAGATCGTACAACATGGGCACAACTTGGATGCAACTAGGGTGAAACAAGGATGCAACTAGAGTACAACTAGTGCACAACTACGGTACAACTATAGCACACTGGGGCGTACAAATGGAAAACCAAGGCGCATCTAGGATGCAACTAAGGCACAAGAAGGGCGCAACTACGGCACAACTAGGGCGCAACTAAGGCATAACCAGGGCACAACAAGGGCGTAACTTTAAACAAGTAGGGTGAAATTAGGACAAAAGCAGGGTGCAACAAGGAACGCAACCAGCAGTCTAGTAGGATACAACTAGGGCACAACTAGGGTACAAATAGGATGCACGAAATGTGTTCCAAAGGTCCAACTAGGGCAGAAATAGGGCGCAACTAGGACGCAAATAGGGTGCAAGAAGGATGCAACTTGGACGCAACTAGTGCACAACTAGGTTGTAAGTAGGGCGCAATTAAGGCATAACTAATGCTTAATAGGGCGCAAGAGGGACAAAACTATGCCACAAACAAGACAAAAATATGATGCCATTATGGTGCAATGGGGGCGCAAGAAGGGCGTAACTAATGTCCAACAAGGGCGCACCTAGGGCTCAACTAGAATGCAAGTAGGACTCAAAAATGCCAAAACTAGGATGCATCAAGGGCGGAACTAGGCCGCAAGTAAGGCATAAGTAGGACGCAGGTCAGAAGCTGCTAGGGTGAAACTAGGGCATAACTAGGTAGTACATAGGGAGCAACTAAGATGCAAGAATGGTGCAACGAGGGCACAACTAGGGTGTAACTAGGGCGTAATTAGAACACAAGGACACAACTGGAGCACATATAGGGCTTAACTAAGGCGCAATAAGTGCACAACTAGGGTGCAACCAAGGGATATCTCGGGTGCAACTAGGTCACAAATAGGACGCACAAAGAGCGCAACTATGAAGCTACTATGGTACTACTGGGTTGTAGCTAGGATGAAACTTGGGTGCAACTAGGGTACAACTAGGGCACAGCTAGGGTGAAACTAGGATGCAACTAGGGTGCAAATAGGGTGAAACATTGGCAAACTAGGACACAACTAGGATACAACTAGGGCACAAGTAGGATAAAATTAGGACGCAAGTTAGGAGCAAACTAGTGCGTAACTAGGGTGCACAACTATGACTCTACTAGGGTGCAAGACGGAAGCAACTAGGGGACAACTATCGCACAACAAGAGCATAACTAGTGCACAACTAGGGCATAAGAATGGTGTAACTAGGAAGACATTAGAGTGTAACTAGGGTGCAACTAGGGCGCAACTAGGATTCAAGAAGGGTGTAGCTAGGGTACAACTAAGGTGTAACTTGGGTATAACTATGTTGCAACTAGGGTACAAGAAGGGTGTAACTAGAGTGTGAATAGGGCATAACTAGGGTAGAACTACGTGTATAACTACAGTGCAAGAAGGGAAGGAAATGGGTGTAGCTAGGACATAACTACGGCGCAACTGAGGTGTAACTAGGGTATAAGGAGAGGACAAATAAGATGCAACTTGGGCACAACTAGAGTGCAACTCTGGCGCAACTAGAGTACAACTAGATTGCAACTTTCCCGGAACCAGGATGCAACTAGGAAACAAGTAGGGTGCTTCTAGGGTATAACTATGGCACAACTAGGCATAACTAGGGAGCCACTAGGGTTCAATTAGTTTGTAACTAGGATGCATCTACAAGATAACTAGGGTGCAGCTGGGACACAACCTATACACAACAAGTGTACAAGTAGGGTGCAATTCATGCGCAACTAGGCTATAGTTATGACAAACAAAGACATAAACAAGACAACCAGAGGGAAAGAAGGATACAACTAGGACATACCTGGGAGCAATGGAGACGCAACTAGCACGCAACTAGGACGCAATGAGGGTAAAACTAGGGCGTACCTTGGGCGTAAACAGGGTGTAACTAGTGCTCAACCATATGCAACAAGGGCACAATCATGGCACAACTAGGACGCAATCAGGCTGGAACAAAGCTGCAACTAGCATGCAAGAAGGGCACAACTAGGGCACAACTAGGGCGCAAACATGGTGAACATAGGGCGCCAGAATTACACGGCAACGGCACAACTAGCCCGTAACCAGGGCATAACTGATGTGTTGCTATGGCGTAACTAGGTCGCAAGAATGGTGCAACTAGGGTGCAACTAGGGTGTAACTAGGGCTCAACTAGGGAAAAACTGAGGCACAAGAAGGACATAACTAGGGCGGAACTAGGGTGTAGCTAGGGCGCAACTAGGGTGCAACAAGAGCACAAAAAGGGCACAACTAGGGTGCAACTATGACATAAGAAGGACACAACTAGGTTCCACCTAAGGCACAACTAGAATGCACCTAGGACGCACCCTTAATACAAGGGTTTAACTAGGGCACAACTAGGGCATGACAAGGGTGCAACAAGGGCATATCTAGAACACAAGAAGGTCAAAACTAAGGCACAACTAGTTCATAACTAGGGTGTAATTTTGGGAGAGAAAGAAAAGACAAGATCCCCAAACCAACTACAATGTCACTCCTCCGCTTGTCCAAAATCCAAAGATTCCCAATAAAACATGTTTGGTTATCCGGTTGACCTCGGTACGCAGACACACTCAACATTCTCAGCTAACCCTTGCAAGCAACGGCCAAGGAAGTCTCATCGGATAGTGCTGCTTTACATTCACCAGACCTAACCATCGACCAAAAAACTTGACCGGCAGGAATCTAGCAGCAATGGATAGGCGGCTCGGTCACGGCAATGCGACACAAACAAGAATGTGGTCTCAACCACACCTGAGCAAGAACCATCCAAAGTGCCAAATATCACAGCTAGGACCATTGGACCTCGATGCTCACTAGTAGCAATAGTCGGAGTGCGTCTATGTCTGCATCTTAGCTACTATCCACCTTAGTAAGCGAACCTTGCCTGGGCTAGTAGTAGAGACATACATGTACTCATCGCAATGTAATGCTCTAGTTAATCTACAGAGATTCATTCTTGTGCTTCTCTCCTTTTGGCTGCCCGTCTTTGGACTGTGGCACCTTCATTGATGATGACCTTCTAGCTATGCACCTCCAAGCTCAGGCACTTCTTTGCTTCATATCTTCTTTCCTCATCCACTTGTAATCCTTGGTTTATGTCCTCTCTTACTGTGGTGCATCAATGCTCCTCAGTTTTTTTGTCTTGCACCTGAACTTCCATGTTGTGGCGCCTCAAAACTCTCAGCATCTGTACCTCTGGTCCAGACTCTCCTCATCATCGCTCCTCTGCTTTGTTTTGTTGCATCTGCACATACTTGTTGTGGCACCTCCAACACCTCAGCACCCGTACCTCAGATACTGCACCCAGAACTGCCTCATCGTCACTCCTCCATTTTGCTCCATCTTGCTTGCACTTCCATGCTATGTTGCCTCCGATCTCTCTATGTTGCGGCCCCCTCACTTCTGTGCCCGGAACATTTGTGTTGCACCTAGCTCTATTGCACTCCCCATTCGTTGCCTGCTCCCTAGTGCTGTGGCCAATCATTGGCCCATACCTTGGTGCTATGGCTCAGCTCCAAATCATTTCCTCTCCTCTACAAAAGTGTCAGATCTCTTGCACAAATCGTGACACGCAACTAAGACGCAGCTAGGGTGCAACATGGGTCGAAGAAGGGCACAAGTAGGGCGCAACTTGGACGCAACTAGGTTGCAACTAGGACATAACTAGGGTGCAAGAAGGGTAGAATTAGGGTGCAATTAGGATGTAAGGCATAAGAAGGACCCAATTTAGTCGCAAGTAGGATACAAGAAGGACGCAACAAGGGCAAAACCTATGCATAACAAGGGCGCAACTATGGCGCAAGAATGGCGCAACTAGGTTGCACCCACGAGGAGCCTAGGGCCAAACCGATAGACAAGAAGGAAATAACTAGGGCACGACTAGGACACAAGAAGCGTGCAATTAGACTGAAGCACAAATAGGGTGCAACTAGGGTGCAAACAGGGTGCAAATAGGGTGCAACTACGGTGCAATTGGGACACAAGAAGGGAATAATGTGGGAAAAAGTATAGCGTAGCTATGGTATCCCTAAAGCACAAGTAGGACGCAACTATAGTGTAACAAGGGCGTAAGAATGGTGCAACTAGGGCGTAACTAGGGCGCAACTAGGATGTCACTTGGGTGCAACTAGAGCATAATAAGGGCGCAACTAGGGAAAAACTACGATGTAAGTTGGACGCAATTAGGGTAGAAAAAGGGCACAAAAGGGACACAAAACTAGGACATAACTAGTGTGTAACAAGGGCACAACTATGGCACAACTCGGGTGTAAGTAGGGCATAAGAAGGACTGCATGCATGAAGAACTTGCATGCAGATAAGATGCAACTATCTTGCAACTAGGGCATCACTTGCGCACTAATGGGGTAAAACAACAGCGTATACAAGGTACAGTTAGGGCACAACGACGGTGCAATTAGGTTGCAGCTGGAGCAAAACTATGGTGCAGCTAGGGTACAACTATGACACACCTAGGGCAAAATTAGGGAGCAACTAGGGTGCAACTTGGGTGCAACTTGGGTGCAACTAGGGTATCACTAGGGCTAACAAGAGTGCAACTAGGGCCCAACTTGAACTCAACTAGGGCAAAACTAGGACGCCATTAGCGTACAACTAGGGCGTAACTATGGCAAACTAGGGCACAATGATGGTGCAACCAAGGCGCAAGAATGACGTGATTAGGTCGCAACTGGGGCATAAAGAGGGTGTGCCTACGGTGCAACTAAGGCGCTGGAAAGACATAGCTAGGACACACGAAGGACGGAAGTAAGGCACAACTAGGGCCTAGATAGGGTACAACTAGGGGGCAAGTGGGGTGTAACTTGGGTGCAACTAGGGAACAACCAAAGGAAAAACATGGTCACAGGTAGGGGGCAACTAGGGCACAATAAGGGCACAATTCGGAAGCATCTAGGGTGCAAATAGGGTGCAACCAGGGCGCAACACTGGCGCAATTAGGGCGCAACTAGGGTGCAAGAAAGTTGCAAACAGGACGCAACAAGAACGTAACTAGGCTACAGGTGGGGCACAAAAAGAGCGCAACTAGGATGCAACTAGGACGTAACAAGGGTGCAACTAGGACAAAGGAGAGAAACTTAGACGTAGCTAGGGTGGAATGAGGGTGTACCTATGGGGCAACAAGGGGGCGAAAAGGACTAGGGTGCAACTAAGGCAAAGCCAGAGCGGAGCTAGGGTAAAACTAGGCCACAACTACTGCACAACAAGTGCATAACAAGGGCGCAAGAAGGGCATAAGTAGGGCGCAATGAAGGTGCAATAATGGTACAGCTAGGGCGCAACTAGGGTGAAACTTGTTGACCACTACGGCGCCAGTATGGCGCAAGAAGGGTGCAACTAGGGCATAGCTAGGACGCAACTAGGACGTGGCTAGAAGGCAAGTATGCCACGGGAAGGGCGTAACTAGGGCGCAACGAGGGTACAACTAGGGCGCACTTAGGATGCAAGTAGGGCAGAAGAAGGGTGCAACTAAGGCATAACTAGAGCAATGGATCGACTTTGTAGCGATGGAATGTTGAATATTGGTGATTGTGTTCTACTGAAGTGAGCAAACATAAAACTTTGTGGACAAGACTTCACAAAGCTCAACCCCTCATGGCTCGCCCCGTTTGAGATCGAGTGCATGCAAAATTTAGTTATCACTCAACTTCACATATGGGTGAGCATGGCAATGCACCCATTCTTTTTCCATTAGCAAGCTCAAGTACTATTGTGTTCTGAACAAAGAAGTCCATTGCCAAGACTTCATCGCTCTGCCCCTAATTTAAGTGGACCAAGATATGGAGCACATGATTGAAAACATTATTGGACATCAACGATGTGGGAAGACAAGTAAGTATCTAGTCAAGCGGCACGGCTAGGATGCCTCGCACAGTAGCTGGGATTCTTACGACAAGATCTGAGATATCAATCATGTGATTGAAAGCTACTACAAGCATCACCGGCCTATGTCTGCTAACGCTCTAGGACATGGGAGACGTGCTACATTGCGTACGTGTATGAGTCCCTAATCTCCCCTAGTGGGCATTTTTTCCTGGCATTCATTACCCGCTGTGTGTCGATCTTAAAGTCCTTTGTCAGAGGGAATTTTGGCCACTTGCCTCAACCTGTGGTGCTCCGCTCTCAAACATTCTGACATGTTCCACCACTTTCGAGAAGGATCAATATAAGTAGCACAAACCTTATCAATGTTTCAAACCAATTCATTTGACTTCTTGACGACGCTTAACTCTTATGAGACTGTACCTTGTTATTCTCAAAAACCCCTAAATTCTCAAAGGATTTTCTCGATGTAACTACTCACAAAATGGCATCGTGTGCTTCACTCGATTCGAGCGCCCAAGATCCAAAATGCAATGTACTAGATGTACACGCATCCCTAATATTTTTGCATGGGCATTTTTGTTGTTACACAAACAGCCCATCGCGTAGCAAGACCTCGATTTTCACTCCGACAGTCGAGGACAATTCGGCCAACTGCCATCGCCCTCCAACAATCCTTCTCGCAACTTTTCATAACTTTGACCACTTTCAAGCATCATCGACAGAAGTGTCACAACCTTTCGGTCATTTTCTCAATACAGAAGGATTCATCGTTATCTATAGAGATGCATATCCCATTTTTGCCGTCGATCTTTAAAGCCCCTTGATTCCTCGACGGACCTTCTCAATCCGTCCACCTACAATGGGACTCCACACGCGTCGCTCAACAGTCGACTCGATGACCCCGACTACGTCTCATTTGTAACTCGACACTTGTATAAATGTGTTCGATCAGTTCGACACTTGTCATCGAAGTTCACTCATGGCTAGCTATAAATTGCTTCAGTGTTCCAAATTCTCAAACCGTATTCTACCTCGTAGCATCTACTTGTTCACCACTACGCTCCGTTCGGCATAGCACAGAGTATGCCTCATTATGTTTTCTTGTTATTGTACATATGCACTTGACATGTTCAACACTTGTCATCAAAGTACACTTACGGCTAGCTCCAAATAATCCATTTGTCCCAATTTCTCAAATTTTCTTTCATTATGTACCTTGTCTTTGTGAACCATCCACATTCCGCTCTGTGTAATCACATGAAGGTGTCTTTTCTCTCAAAGGCTGGATGGCACATGACACTCTTGGCCATGGTTACCCAGAGGTGTATACTACTGATAAGTATGGAACTTTTGTACCAATAGAATGCTTTATTCGTTATGATTATGGATATGGGCAATATATGTTTCATTTTTGGGATATGAGATCTGAATTATTATGTGGCTTTGCTTCTTCAGCCATAACCCCCTATGAAAAAGGGACGGAGCAACTAGATACCCACCATATCCAAGTTTTAAGCTGGCATGCTCGCACCTACTAAGCTAGGAACAACATGCCCAGTACGGACCAAATAGAAGCTATTGTATCCAAAGGTCAAAAAAAAGAAAGAATGTATCCACAAAAAAGCTATGTCATTGCTATATGAAATGCAACTTCGAAATGCTGACGTCATCATGCTCCTCAAACGATGTCAAACCCCTCTTTTGAGGTGTTTGTGATTGTTTGAGGGAGGGGTTTGAACGAGGTTTGCATAGAGTCTCCGAGAAAACCCATGTGTTGAAAGGGAATCTACAAGGCCTCGCTACCGCGAGGCCGAGCACATGCCTGCACAGAAGTCAAACTCTCAACCCTGAATGTAAAGAGGAATTAGGTTTGAAAGTATTTTTTTTGCAAACCAAGGGTGGTTTGTGTGGCATGAAAAACGAGTAAAATTTTTTAAAAGGGTGTTTTTTGCTCGATCCCAATGGAGCAATGCCCCCTTTCTTTTCGAAGCGCAAACCCCCTCTTACAATATAGGGTTTTATGTTTTGTGCGGGCTCTGCACGCACAAAAGTACAAAACCCTAAATCATACTAGGGTTTTTGTGTTACATACCACACGTACACGAGTCCCTAATCTTCTTGAGTGGGCATTTCTGTTATCACAGAAACAACCCATCGCGTTGCAAAGACCGCGATATTCACTCCGACAAAAGAGGGCAAACTGGCCAACTGCACCACCCCCATTGGATATTCCTACACCTTTTGACAGCATTGACCACTCTCGAGAACCTACGAACAGAAGTGTCACGACCTTTTGGTCGACTTCTCGCCGCATCACGACGGATCTGGATTTATAAAGATGCATCGCGCATCTTCACCGTCTATTCTCAAAGACCCCCAAATTCTCGGCGGATCTTCTCGAAACCGACCACTCATGACGCGACTCCGCATTCATCTCTCGACATTGGACCCAACGACCCCAACTATGCTTCATTCGTAACTCGTCACTTGTAAATGTATGTCCGACCGTTTCGACACTTGTCATCGAAGTACACTTATCGTTAATTATGAATTGCTCAAGTGTCCCAAATTCTAAATCATGTTTTGCCTTGCAACTTCTATCTGTTCACCATCTACGCTCAGTTTGGCGTGACACTTAGCATCAGAGCGCAGCGGTGCTGGAGAGGCATCTGACTACTTCATCCATCTGGAGGACTACCTTGCACAAGTTCAGTGCATCTAGCACGTCAAGAATTTGCCGACTTTTTTATTACAAACTAAGGGGAGCGAGTGCAACCTACGACGAGTAGCGGGTCTTCAGTGACGATTTCGGCGATGGAGGAGCAGAACGTGCCGATGCACGCGAATCCTAAAGCAACAACGAGTGCTGGCGTGGCAGGCTTTGCGATAGGTGGAACAACTTCTACGGCTTTGGCGACCAATCCAATCACGGATCCGACAGTGAGAACCCAGCCACCCCTTCTAACAGCCTTGATGACGACAGCAGGGTCGACAGGTGGCACAGGACAACAGGCGCGGATCAACAAGGAACTGGCAAACATGATCTCCGCACTCGAAAGAATCAACAGCCACCTGCTCCAGCAGCTCAGTGCCGCGATGGAAGCCCTTCGCAATGCAAGCGTATGTGAAGCGGTGCTCGTCAAGAGAAATTCCCAATTCTCAAGAAAATCCAAAATTTGTCCAGCTCTACCAATACCGTTCGATCCTGAAAGCTCAAAGGGACCAACGGTTTGGATGTGGCTGACGAGTCTGGAGGTGTAATTCACCGTTGCTGGGGTTAACGACGATCGAAAGAAACTTGACCTCGCGACTGCGCTTTTGCGTGGCACGGCGTTCAGTTGGTGGTCCGACCATCCAATGGCAGCACGATACCGGCTGAGGGACATCAACGGCTCACGGCGCCCTTCTCACATCACTGACCACAGGCGTTCTACCCTTGGAGCAGATCAACCACCAATGGCAAGACGTGCTGACGCCACTAACCAACTGGAACAAATTATTGTGCGCAATGCCCGCACGCTTTGGATGACTGAATGAAAAGTCTAGCGCACGGTACAAACTCTAGCGTTTGTGTCAGCAGTCCAGCATGGCAGAGTACACGCGGAGATTTTGCGAGATCATCACCGGAGCAGACATTGCCCCCAAAAAACTCTGTTTTCACTACAACGGCCTCAAGTGAGATATCCGACAAGCGATTGCTATCTTCAGCATCCATTACAACTTGCCGCTGATGATCGCAGCAGCAAAAAGGATCGACAGTGTTAACTACAATGCTCAGATCGACAAATCCTACGGCTGGCAACCTCCTAACCACAATGATCGTGGGAATGGAAAAAACTTGTCGTTGAACTCCTTGACTCCCATGGAAGTAGACGTCGCCGACTAGAGAGATACGCAAACCTGCTACAACTACGGAAAAGTCGGGCACATCGCTCAAAATTGTCGGTGCAAGCAGCATGCCAAAAAACAAAGGAAGTCGCAGAATAATGAGTCGGGAAACTGAAAGGGCAAGAGGAATAGGCGCAACTCTTGTCCGTAAGGAGCCATCTGCGCTGAATGATCGCCCATCTGAACGGCCCATATTGTCGTAGAGGGTTTCTGAGATCGCAAAGTTCGACGAGGACGGCCAACTGACGATACTGCTGAAAGTTCAGCCTTGAGGATGCAGAAGTCGAACAGCGGCACTAGCACTATTGGATGGAGGAGCTTTGCATAGCATTGCAAGCAACAACATGGTTCGCAAGCTGGGTTTGCAGACCAAACGAGGGGTGTCTGAAGAAAAACCCACCGATGGGAGACTATAGATACGCAGACTTCGAAAACCACTACGTCTACAAGTGGGGGATGTTCCAGGTGTAACGGTATGAAGATCTTGTCGAATGAGAGATCACAAAGTCATCCTCAGACGAGATTTCATGTACTAGCACAATCTGCAGGTCAATTGGAACAGCGACGACGTGTATGTGGATATTGACGGCACCAAACGACAACTTCCGCGTGCGGGACGGAAGCCGTCAGTGGAAGCAACAGAGGTGGAAGCAACAGAGGAATCCGTGGAAGCCGAAAAGTGACAACTTATGCTATTGACAGCACTCAACATGGCCAAACACTGTATACAACGAGGAGCTCATGCATGGCTCATACATCTTGAGCCAATGGGAGAAGCAAAAGTGGAAGCAACTAACTCATTATCGACCTCGTCAGCCTCAACAGCCCCGTCGGTCTTGACAAAGGTCACGACGGTACTCGAAGAGTTCGCATCGCTCATCGAGGAGTTTGCGGCCGTCTTCCTCGACAAACTTCTGAAAATCTTGCCTCCTCAACGACACATCGACCATCGCATCGAGCTGAAGCCGGGCAGTTGACTCTCTAAGGGCCCTATCGGATGAGCGATCACGAGTTTAAAAAAAAGCTCAACGAGATGCTCCGTCAAGGGCTCACCCGCCCATCCACGGCACCATACGCTGCACCAGCACTACCCATCTGCTCGATGATTTCGATATTAAATGTTTTTACCCTCGTTGAACTTCATCAAATTTGACTTGTACGTCGATTTCAAAAAACTACAAAGATAATTCTAAAATCCATTTGTCGAATTCATAGAACCAGTCCATGAATTTACCTTTGAGTGGCCAGGGCTCATTCTTAGCTTTGTTTGTTGCTAGTAGAACTTGCACTCGTTGAGAAAATTGACTAGCGAAGAAAACGCTGGAGTTCAAACTTCATCTTTCGCGTATCGGTGTTCGGAGTCTCAAACGTACAAGCGTGTGTCTGAAAAAAAAAATGTTCACATGTAGTCAAACTTGTTGTCGACGCACACTCGATCGTGCAGATTTTGGCCAAAATCTGTACGAGCCAGCGCGCACGCATCGCATTGGTCAGATTCTGACACTGAGCTGCATGCGCGTGGGGCAGCGGTCTGCGACAGCCTGACACTTTCGACGAGCTGCGTGCACGCGCACTCGTGGACAGTTCACCGACAACGAATGTAACGGACACGAGGAAATTGAATGAGATCCATCATCAAATTTAAAGGACTATGCAGAAGCTGCTCGACGAATTCAATGGAACACGTAAATGATTGAACCCTGGTCGAAATTAAGGATTCTTAAATTCATAGAAAACCCGTCGTCGAATTCAATGAGCAGTAGGGTATTTGTGAAAGATAAAACTCGTGAGATGCGGATGTGCGTGGATTATCGGGCATTGAACGACGCTATTAGCAAGAACCGCTACCCTCTCCCTCAAGCGAACAAACATTTTGAACAACTCCGAGGAGCACAGATTTCTAGCAAAATCGACTTACGCAGAAGACATCACCAGATACGCGTGGCAGCCACCTACATCGAGAAGACAATATTTCAAACCTGCTACGAGCACTTCAGGTTCACGGTTATGCCGTTTGGACTCACAAACGCCCCAGTGACGTTCATGGCGGCAATGAACAACATTTTCCGTCCATGTTGGTTTTTGCGCATCTCTCATTGTGCTCTGTTGTGTCCTCCCGGCTTGTGTACATCGGCGTGCAGATGACTGACGGCGAGACTCGACGCTGATGGAGTGTCAACCAGTGGAGCCGACGCACGCTGAGGTCTACTTGCAGTTCGCTGGAGCCTCCTCTCTCCGGCGACGTACTCAGCTCCATCGGCAGGCCTCCTCGGCGGTCGTGCTGCCGGCGGTCACTGTCACCGTAGTTGCTGTCTGCATGCGTCCAGCGCGTCCCATCGCGTCTGCATCGTCATGCTCTGCCTAGGGTCCTTGTTGCATGTTGCATGGCCCTGTTCGGCATCATGGACCATTGTAGGCACTGCCTAGGTTCGGGCAGCCATAACTCCTTGCTACTATTTTTCTAGCTGTTTCTGACCGCACGACTGCGTTTGTAGCGTCGGTATTATAGTATGGTCCAGTTTTCAGGCAAAACGGACGACGCCCAGGTTTTGGGCTGTCAGCTGTCTGGTAGGGCTCACCGAGAAAACATGCCTGCCAGAAAACAGGTCTATTTCCTGATTGGCTGGTTAGTTGAGTGACAAGCTCTACAGAGCTGGGGGGGGGGGGGCTAGAACTTGGAGGGGTCTCCCATTGTTGTTCATTCTTCATTCCTAACCAGTTACTTTCAGTTTTCAGTTGCTTTCTGGCGCTAACTCTGGCGCGCGCGTTTCTGAGTAACAAACCCAGAGCTTCCAGACTTCGTCTCTAGAGCAGCAGACTGAGGGGGCAGCTGACTTAAGCAACGAGCGTGGAAGCCCACACGCTGCATCAACAATGCTGCTGCCCCAACCTGCGGCCTAGGTTTTCCAGCTTGGTATCAGAGCCAGAGCGTAGCAACAGCAGCAGAAGACTGGCGAACAGGTGCCAGACAACGCCGGCGGACCCCCATACGCGCCAGTGCAGGGGAAATACTGCCGGATTTTTTTCGGCAGCATTGACCCGCCTGGTGGCGGCGTCAGATTTTTTCCCACGGCCACTGGGCCAAGGGAAATGCTACCAAAATTTTTCGGCAGCACTGACCCCCACTCGTAACGAGACGAGGTGAGCGACAGGTGTTCGACATCTACGGGCGACGACGCACGCTGCAACGTCACCCAGGTGCAGTGACTGGCACCTGAACGCAGTAGCACCAACCTGCAGCAGTGGCAGCCGTAGGCAACGGCAGTGAGCAGCGGCAACAGCAGCCAGCAGCAGCTGCATGCAGCAGTAGTAGCAGGCAGAAGTAGCAGCTTGCAGCAGCCCGCAGCAGCAGCAGCTCGCAGCAGCAGCAACAACAGCAGCAGCAGCAGCAACGCACAGCAGCAGCCCGCAGCAACAGCCCGTAGTGGCAGCAAGCAACAACCGCAGCACGCATCAACTGCAGTAGCGTGCAGCAGCAGCAACGAGCTGCAGTAGCTGCAGCAACGAGCTGCAGTAGCTGCAGCAGCGAGCTGCAACAGCGAGTTGTAGCAGCAGCCAGCCGCGCAGCAGTAGCAGCGAGCAGCGGCTGGCAGCAGCCAGCCGCGGCTGCTACTGCTCGATGCTCGCAGCGAGCGAGCAGTGAGCAGCAGCCCCCTGTTGTCGGGGAGCAGCAGCTCGCTGCTGCCAAGTGAGCAGCAGCCCGCTCCTCACAGCAAACAGCGGGCTGCTGCCCGCTGTGACAGGAAAAAACGAAGAAAAAAAAAACAAAACAAAAAAAAATCCCCCACCCCCGCAACTCGCTGCAGCAGCCCGTAGCAGCAGTGAGCAGCAGCTACAGTACGCAACAGCTGCAGTACCGCGCAGCAGCAGCAGCGAGCTGCAGCAGCCACAGCAGTCGCAGTAGCTTGCAACAACAGCAGCTGCAGTTGCAACTGCAGTAGCAACAGCAGCAGTAGCAGCTGCAGCAGCAGCAACAGTAGTAGCACCAGCAACAGCAGGAGGAGCAGCAGCAGTAGTAGCAACAACAGCAGTAGCAACAGCAGCAGCAGCAGTAGCAACAGCAGCGGCTGCAGTAGCAGCAGTAATGGCATCAGCGGCGGCCCCAACAACCGCCGCTGCTGACGTCAGCACCCCTTTACTGACGTCACTGCTGAAGTCATCAACAACAAAAAAAAGGGAAAAGGGAGGCAAAGAAAGGAAAGGGGGAAGACCAAAGGGGTGGGTAGAATCCCCACCGCCCCAGGCCACTGCTGATATCAGCAACACAAAGACAAAAAAAAACACAAGGGACACCAAACCATGGCTGGAAGCCCAGGTGAGGAGGGGTCCTCCTCTGTTGGGGGGACCCCTATCCCCCCTTTTCTGCAATGACTACAGCAGTAGCAGTAACAACAGCAGCTGCAGCAGCAGCAACAGCAGCTACAGCAGCAGCAGCAGCAGTAGCTGGAGTAGCAGCAGCAACAGTAGCAGCAACAGCAGCAACAGCAGCTGCAGCAGCAGCAGCAGCAGCAGCAACAGCAGGAGCACCAGCAGCAGCAGCAGCAACAGCAACAGCAGCACCAGCCCACTGGTGTCGTTGGCGGCAACCCTGATCCCCTCGTCGCTCTTCAGCAACAGCTCGCCGCCTTGACGCAGCAGCTGGCAGCACTGTAGCCAGTAGCCTCCCAGACTGCCACCAGTGCGCCGCTGCCATTCGTCCCTCCAGGGCACGCCAGCCCAGCTGTGTCTGCTGCCACATACTACGTGGCACAGTAGCAGACTCAACGCCAGCGGAAAACAGTGACCTCCGTCCTTGGCCCCACTCTGGGCGCCGGCCACAGGCAGAAGGACTTTGAGACGCCGCAGCCGCCGCTTCAGGCCGGCGAGTAGCTCCGGAGCTGGGAACTCAGCTTCCGGATCTGGGCGCAAGGTGAGGGCCTGTGGGCATACTACAGCCTCCTTACGACTCCACCCAGGCCGACCAGCTGTATGACGCTGGTCGCGCCGTCCGTGCCCTCGTCCCAATCGCCCCTCTAGCTTCCGGCCTGGCCCTAGAACCTTTCCTCGGCGACTTCACCTCTGGCGACATCCCAGACCCTACAGCCGCATGGCACGTCCTCACCAGGCCCCATCGCCTGCCCAGCTATGCTGAGATCAGCCGTCTGCTCTGGGAGTCCAACTCCCTGCACATGGGGGAGACCGAGACAGTCACTGCCTACTGGCAGCGGGCGGAGGACATCCTTCGTCGTCTCGGCAAATTTGCTCCACCTCCTCTGTCCGCGCTCCTTACGATCAAGCGCGGCGTCACCAGCGCGTACGCGGACGTCTTCGTGCACTACCCCCAGGACGTCCTCTCCACCATGGCGGCCCAGGGCACCCTTATGCCCTGGGCATACAAGCTCTTCCTCTGCATTGAGGAAGCTCGCCAGGAGTCCGAGCTCCATCGCACGGAGGCTCTTGCATCACCTGCCGTCGCCTCCCCTGCCGTTGCCTCCATGGCCATTGCCTCCCCCATCGCAGCTACCTCATCGCCTTTGGGGAAGAAGAAGAAAAGCCAGAACAAGAAAGGAAAGGATCCACCACAATAGCAGCGGCAACAGTCGTCGACCGGGTCCAGCGGTGGTCGCTCGGTCTGCCACAACTATGGCTAGCCCGGGCACGGGTGGTACATGTGCCCTCTTCCGACGGACGAGGCGCACATCATCGCCACCATGCGTCGCCAGCGGGAGCGCCGTCTCGCCTCTGCCGCTGTCGCTGTTGCTGGCCCTGACACTCCGACCTCGTCCAGCAGCTCTGCCACTCCGATAGCTCCGCCTGTCCTGCAGACACCCGCGCCACAGCAGTAATACCCGCAACAGTACTTCCCGCAGCCGTCGACGCCTCCGCTTCCTTCGCCGGCTCAGTCCTCCTACTACCCGGGCTCCGGCGCCGTCACTCCGCACTCTATCTACACTCCTGGGCCGTCCTCCCGTGAGCGTCAGCTGGAGCAGTTCATCACGCTCCAGCTTGGCCTGCCTCGCCCTCCTCCCCAGGGAAGTGCGAGTTGCGTCACCTCTTGCCCTCCTGCCCAACCCTGCATGACTGAGACTGAGCTGCGGTCGTGTCCCATTTCTTCATCTGTCTCGTCCTCTCCCATGGTCTCCTCCACCCCCCTCCTTGATGACATTGCGTGGCTTGACGATTGGCACTCTCGTTTCGCGCCTCCTTCTACCGCGTCCGCGTCCTTCGCTTGCTGCCATGTGACCGTTAGCGATCTGGCGACCCCTGTCCAGGACCCTGCTGACACTTGGATCATCGACTCCGGGGCCACGGATCACATGACGGCCTCTCATGAGGCCTTCAATATGCTCGGTCCTGTAGGCGATGTCTCCGCTGTCCGCATGGGTTCCGGACAGGTGTTGCCTGTCCGTGGTGTCGGCGTCGTTCATTTCCGTGGTCCTGCCGGTGACGTCTTTCTGACCGATGTCCTCTTCGTCCCTGGTCTCGAGCTCAGCCTCCTGTCTGTGACTGCCTTTTATTGCATGAGCATGGACGTTGTGCACTCGCGTGGTGTCGGCACTGTGTCATTGCGTCCTTCTGGTCTTGTCGTACTGCACGCCACCGCCCGTGGCAACCTGTGGCATGTTCCTCGCCTCTCCTCTTCTCTTCCCGTCTCCTCCCCGTCGACCGCCAGAGGCCATGTGTTCGTCACCAGTACGCTTTCTCCTCAGTACACCCGCCTCTTGTACCGCCGCCTTTGCCACGTCCACTCTGCCACCGTAGACAGCATGCTCCGCACCCAGCCGGCCAAGGGCCTTGACCCGGAGACTTTCCCTCTCCCGTGCCCCACAAAGTGCATTGACTGCGCTCAGGGGAAGATGCACCGATCCACGTACCCCTTGTCTTCCTCCCATGCGTCCGTCCCTCTCGACCTTGTCCACTCGGACGTCATGGGTCCTCTCCCCACCGAGTCCGTCGGTGAGCATGGCCGCTCTGTCCTCACCCTTACGGATGACTATTCTCGCTACCGCTGGGTCTTCTGCCTCCGGCAGAAAAGCGATGTCGCCCAAGCCATTCAGGACTGGCTTGTCCTCGCACAGCGCGAGTGTGGCCGCTCTCTTTGCCGCTTTCGCTCCGATCACGGTGGAGAGTACATGGGTGAGGCCACGACCTTTCTCGCCTCCCGTAGGATCCACCATGAGACGTCTGCGCCCCACACACCCGCCCAGAACGGCGTCTCCGAACGGTGGAACCGTACCATGGCCGACGCCGTCCGCACCATGCGGGTCGAAGCCGGTCTCTCCGATGGCTATGGTTTTGAAGCCATGGCCTACATGACCTGGGTCTGGAACCGGATTCCCCACAATCCCCTTCCCCGCCAGTCCACGCAATACCAGCACTGGTGCGGTCGGCGCGCTGACCTCCGCCCGTCTCGCGTCTGGGGCTGCGTGGCCATTGTGTGGCTGCCCGCCCCACAGCAGGGCGGCAAGCTCACCCCCCGCGGATGCCCCTGCACCTTCCTCGGTGTGTGTCGTCAGTCCAAGGCCTGGCGCTTCTCGGACCCATCCCGACACTGCATCGTGGAGTCCCGCGATGCCCTCTTCTTCGAGGACATGTTTCCCCGCGACCTCATCCGCTCCGGCTCGTCCGTGTCCCTCCCGTCGCGTGGGGGAGTGGTGAGTCCGTCCTCCATCCTGTCACTTCCGGGTGACACATCACTCCGTCCCTCTGAGCTGATAGCCCCTATTGTGTCCTCTGGTCCCCCCAGGCCAATAGTCCCAGTCGCGTCCGCTGGCCCCTTCGGGCCAGCAGTCTCAGCCGCGTCCGCTGGCCCCTTCGAGCCAGCTGACCCCGTCGCATCCGCTGGCCCCTCCGGACCAGATGCCCTAGTCGCGTCCGCTGGCCCCTCCGGACCAGCTGCCCCAGTCGCGTCCGCTGGCCCCTCCGGGCCAGCAGTCTCAGTTGCGTCCGCTGGCCCCTCCGAGCCAGCTGCCCCCGTCGCGTCCGCTGGCCCCTCCGGACGAGCTACCCCAGTCGCGTCCGCCGGCCCCTCCGGGCTAGCAGTCCTAGCCCCGTCCGCTGGCCCCTCCAAGCCAGTTGCCCCCGTCGTGTCCGCTGGCCCCTCTGGACCAGCTGCCCCTGTCGCTTCCGCAGGCCCCTCCGGACCAGCTGCCCCAGTCGCGTCCGCTGGCCCCTCCGAGCCGGCAGCCCCAGTCGCGTCCGCTGGCCCCTCTAGCCCAGCAGCTCCTGTCACGTCTGCTGGCCCCTCCGGGCCAGCAGCCCCAGTCGCGTCTGCTGGCTCCCCCGGGCCAGTAGCCCCGTCCGCCTCTGTTTGCCCGTCAGACTCAGTGCCATCTCCTGCCCGACCGCGCTACACACGTGGCCCAGGCGGCAGCCTCCGACATCGGCAGACAGTGAGCGCGCAGCCCGTCGCACCGCGTCCCCTGGCGCCTCGACCCCCTGTGGCTCCACGTGTCTCCTCCACTCCCACGGTCGTGAGTGGGGACCCTGGCACGAAGGCTCTCGGCCTAACCACTTCGGCCATCATCGCAGACCTTCACCCGGGCTCTGCATTGGGCTACGCCATGCCTCATCACGAGCATCGGCATGCTATCGTGGCTGCACTCGCCCGCATCCCACCTGGAGCTCGTGATGCACACACCCTCTCAGTCTGGTCCACAGCACGCCCGGAGGACCCAGCCACCCTACGTGAGACTCGAGCCTCTCCTGAGGCCGCACATTGGGATGCTGCCTGCGCCGAGGAGCTCGTTGCTATCCGGCAGCACCACGTGTATGACCTCGTCGACCTCCCTCCAGGTCGGAAGGCCATTGGTGCCAAGTGGGTCTTTCGGCGCAAGTGGAAGCCCGACGGGTCCTTGGACAAGTACAAGGCCCGCCTCACAGCAAAGGGGTTTGCTCAGGTCCCTGGGGTCGATTACGACCAGATCTTCGCCCCAGTCGGACGGTTCTCCACTAGCCGGGCGCTCTTCAGCCTGGTTGCCCAGCATGGGTGGGAGCTACAACAGATAGACGTGAGCAACGCATTCCTCCATGGCTCACTGGAGGGTGAGGAGCTCTACATGGTGCAGCCCCCAGGCTTTGACTATGGCACTAGGAGAGTTTGGCGGCTGCGGAAGGCCCTCTATGGCCTGAAGCAGTCGCCTCGGTGCTAGAACCAGGAGATCAGCAGAATGCTTCTCCGTGGCAACCTCTAGCGCAGCACCGCTGACCCCACACTATTCGTCAGCCCACCAGGTCAGACCTTCACCGCAGTTCTGGTCTATGTCGACGATCTCCTCATTGCGTCGCCAGACACGGCCACCATCCAGCGTGTCAAGGACTTGCTGCACGCCTCCTACCAGATGAAGGATCTCGGGTCTGCCCGAGTCTTCATGGGCATAGAGCTCGAGCATGATCGCTCCCAGGGCATCCTACACGTCCACTAGGCTGCCTATGTGTAGACCCTGTCCACTCGCTTCGCCGAGGACCTGCCCCTCGTACCTAGTGCATCTTCACCCATGTCACTCGATGGCCAGGTGAAGCTGAAGAGTCCTAACCCAACTGTTGTGGGGGAACCACTTGATGTGACCACGTATCTGCGGGTCATCGGGTCACTGATGTTCCTTGGAACGACGACGCCTCCAGACATCGCGTTCGCCGTCAACCTCCTGGCCCAGTTCTCTCAGGAGTCGCGTCACCTCCACTTCGAGGCTGCGATCCGAGTGCTGCGCTATGTCGTCTCGGCTCCTCGGCGAGGTCTCGTGTTCCGCCACCAGCTGTCCGTCGTCGTAGTGCGCTACACGGACAGTGACTGGGCCGGCAGTCCAGACGGTAAGAGTCGCACGTGCTGGATCTTTCTGATCGGCGGCACAGTTGTGTCCTGGCGCAGTGGCAAGTAGGAGTGCATTGCACGCAGCAGTGCTGAGGCTGAGTACGTGGCCCTTGGCTTAGGCGCGTGTGAGAGTGTGTGGTTGCACCGTCTGTTGTTCGAGTTGCGTCAGTCTGTCGCATCCATCACCTTGCATTGTGACAATGAGAGTGCCATGGCCATCGCCGACAATGACGGTGTGCATCACACACGCACAAAGCACATCAATGTTGAGTATCACTATGTGCGTTCGTTGTTGCATGACGGTTACATCAGCATCGTGTGGGTNAAGTAGGAGTGCATTGCACGCAGCAGTGCTGAGGCTGAGTACGTGGCCCTTGGCTTAGGCGCGTGTGAGAGTGTGTGGTTGCACCGTCTGTTGTTCGAGTTGCGTCAGTCTGTCGCATCCATCACCTTGCATTGTGACAATGAGAGTGCCATGGCCATCGCCGACAATGACGGTGTGCATCACACACGCACAAAGCACATCAATGTTGAGTATCACTATGTGCGTTCGTTGTTGCATGACGGTTACATCAGCATCGTGTGGGTTGAGACAGCACGGCAGCTGGCTGACTTCCTGACCAAGGCACTAAAGCGGGACTCGTTCAAGAAGGCTGTGAGTTCAGTCGGCGTGCGTCCGTAAGTTGCCCTCTCTGTCTCTGCCTACGTCTCTGCGTGCCCTGAGGGAGTCTGGATGTTGACCGTGTCTATGCCCGCCCATGTGCACTACGCCTGTGAGTCATGGGGGAGTGTTGGTTTTTGCGCATCTCTCATTGTGCTCTGTTGTGTCCTCCCGACTTGTGTACATCGGCGTGCAGATGACTGACGACGAGACTCGACGCTGATGGAGTGTCGTCCGGTGGAGCCGACGCACGCTGAGGTCTACTCTCAGTTCGCTGGAGCCTCCTCTCTCCGGCGACGTGCTCAGCTCCATCGGCAGGCCTCCTCGGCGGTCGTGCTGCCGGCGGTCACTGCCACCGTAGTTGCTTTCTGCATGCGTCCAGTGCGTCCCATCGCGTCTGCATCGTCATGCTCTGCCTAGGGTCCTTGTTGCATGTTGCATGGCCCTGTTCAGCATCATGGACCATCGTAGGCACTGCCTGGGTTTGGGCAGCCATAACTCCTTGCTACTATTTTTCTAGCTGTTTCTGACCGCACGACTGCATTTGCAGCGCCGGTATCATGGTATGGTCTAGTTTTCAGGCAAAACGGACGATGCCCGGGTTTTGGGCTATCGGCTGTCTGGTAGGGCTCACCGAGAAAACATGCCTGCCAGAAAGTAGGTCTATTTCCTGATTGGCTGGTTCGTTGAGTAACAAGCTCTACAGAGCTGGGGGGGGGCTAGAACTTGGAGGGGTCTCCCATTGTTGTTCATTCTTCATTCATAACCAGTTACTTTCAGTTTTTAGCTGCTTTTTGGCGCTAACTCTGGCGCGCGTGTTTTTGAGTAACAAACCCAGAGCTTCCAGACTTGGACTCTAGAGCAGCAGACTAAGGGGGCAGCTGAATTAAGCAACGAGCGTGGAAGCCTGCACGCTGCATCAACAATGCTGCTGCCCCAACCTGCTGCTTAGGTTTTCCAGCTGTCCGTACCTCGACAACTTTGTCGTGGTGTACCTCGATGACATCTTGTTGTACTACCGCATCCCCAAGGAGCACAATGGACATCTCCAAAAAGTCCTCAAAGTTTTACAAAGAGAGCATTTTTTGGGAAAACTCTTGAAATGGGACTTCGGCCATCGTTCGATTGAGTTTTTGGGTCCCGTCATCTCCGGTGGACGGATCACCATGGATCCAGAAAAGTGGCAGCGGTCGTCGATTGGCCGGCGTTGTCCAACGTTTGAGAAATTCAAGTTTTCCTCGGATTTTGCAATCACTACCGGCGATTTGTGCGGGACTACGCGCAATTGTCAGCGCCTCTTTCCGACCTCACTCAAATCGAAAATGAGTGGCGGTGGGGAGACATCGAACAAGAAGCATTAACCACTTTGCGGAATGCTCCGACCTCAGCGCCAGCCCTACGATTCGCAAATCCCACGGTCGACTACGTCATTGCTATGAATGCATCAGACTGAGCCATTGGCACGATCTTCCTGCAAGACCACAAAAACAGCGAACAACCGGTCGCCTACATGTCTCAAAAGTTGCGAGGACCCGAACTCAACTGTGTGGTCCACGGAAAAGAGATGCTGGCGGTCGTGCACGCGTTCAAGATGTGGTGATGCTACCTAGAGTGTCGCCGATGCATTGTGTGCACCGACCATCACGCGTTAAAATGTTTGAAGACGCTGCCAAATCTCAGCCGACGTCAAACCCGATGGATGGAGTTCCTTGAGTCTGGGTTCGACTACGAAATCGAGTACTGGCCAAGAAAAACCAATGCGGCGGAGGCACTGAGTCGCCGACCAGATTTCATGACCGACGTGGCAACCCTACAACTACAACGAGACCCCTGCCTCAAGCAATTGTTTGCTCGAGGCTACGACAAGCACGACTGATATGATAATACCAAATTCTGGTTTGACACACCCTACTGTCGACGACGTTTCACTCACCAAGTGGTTGTTCCTCCGAACGACGAGCTTCGCTGTATGCTGCTCGAAGAATGCCATGACACCTGTCCAGGATGACACTTCGGAGAGGACAAGACGCTGAAGAAGCTGTCCAAAAACTACTGGTAGGACAAGGTGCAATTCGATGTGGCCAACTTCTGCAAAACCAGTGACACATGTCAGCGACAGAAATCTTGTCGCACGAGGCCACCAGGACTTATGCAACTGCTTCCTGTTCCAACGGACCCATGGTTACACATCTCCATGGACTTCGTCACTGGATTATCAGTCACACCTGAGGGATATGATGTCATCCTTGTGGTTGTCGACGGGTTTTCTAAAAATGTCCCACTTCATTCTGACAACGACAACCGTCATTGCCGAGGGAACATCAGGGTTGTTTCTAAACAACATTGTGCGACTACACGACGTACCGAGAAACATCACGAGCGACAGAGACGGTCAATTTACCAACCGTTTTTCTGCACGAACTGAGGACTCGCTACGGAAGCAGGATTCAACTTTCATCGGCGTTTCATCCTCACACAGACGGTCAAAACGAGTGGAAAAATCACACGCTCAAGGAATTGCTCCGAACACTATGCAAACCTCATGGGTCGGATTGGGCACAAAAGCTCCCGACCGTCAAAATCGCATACAGTTTGGTAGTTTCCACTGCAACAGGTAAAACTCCATTCGAAGTGGTTTTTGGCAAACTTCCTGTCACACCACCCAGAAACCAGAGTTGCAGCTATATTCCAGCAGTCTACGTTTAATGCCGAGACTTCACCATCGTCTGGGAGGAAACAAGGCAAACTCTCGCAAAGACACAGGCAGCGATGAAGCGAGCATCTGACCGACATCGCAACGACCACATCTTCACCGCTGGCGACAAAGTCCTCTTCATCTGGGCGAACATCAAGCTCCTCAGATCCGGACTGTTCAAAGCTCAAACCCCGATGGTTGGGACCGTTTGAGATTGAGCGAATGCAAACCCTTGTGGTTGCGCGACTCGAATTCCTCGACACTATGCAAGTTCAACCGGTATTCCATGTCAGCAGACTCAAGCACTACCGAGACCGCGGAGAGAAGACCTTCCTGGCAGAGATGTCCCTCCTTCGTCTCTCGTTCAAGTGGATGAAGACATGGAGTACGCCATTGAGGACATCTTCGACCATCAACGACGAGGTAAGACGACAGAATATCTCAAGTGGCACGACTACGACGCCGCGCACAACAGTTGGGAACCCTAGGACAACCTCCGAGACGTCGTTCATCTTATCGACGGCTTCTACCGTCGTCTCCGGGCCACGACTACACACGCGTCAAGACGTTGCAGCTAGGGGGGGGGGTTACGTACCAGACGTACACAAGTCCCTACTCTTCTTGAGTGGGCATTTGTGTTACTACACAAACAGCCCATCGCGTTGCGAAGACTGCGATATTCAATCCGACTGCCGAGGGCAAACTGGCCAACTGCCTCGCCTCCAGTGGATATTCCCGAACCTTCTCACAGCTTCGACCACTCTCGCGAACCTACGAACAGAAGTGTCACGGCCTTTCGGTCGAATTCTCAACGCATCTCGACGAACTTGGATTTATAAAGATGCATCGCGCATCTTCACCGTCGATTCTCGAAGACCCCCGACTTCTCGGCTGACCTTCTGGAATCCGACCACTCACGACGCGACAATGCACGTGTCGCTCGACGTTGGACCCAATGACCCCAGCTAGACTTCATCTGTAACTTGTCACTTGTATGGATATGTCTGACCATTTCGACACTTGTCATCGAAGTACACTTATCGCTAATTGTAAATTACTCAAGTGTCCCAAATTCTGAATCTTTTCTTTCCGCACATCTTATACCTGTTCACCATCTACACTCCGTTCAGGGTAACATTTTGCGCGTCGAAAAAATAGAAAATAAAAGGTATATCGCTTTATCGCGATCTCGCGAGGGAGTGACGGTTGTGGTCGAGCAATGGTCATATGACCCTCTTTGCCTTGCTTGATCAGCGAAGCATGTCTCTGATCAAGCATGGCGAGCGAGGGTCGGATACCTCGGTTCCTTTTTTCCAAGAGAGGGGTTGCCAGATCAAAATTTGGATGCAGGGGTGTGCCATCTTGACAGTGAGCGCTGAGCTATTCGGCCCTTAGAAAAGACAATGTTGAGAGCAGGACTCAGCCCTAGGCCACGACTACGGGGCAAGAGGGAGGAAGGAAGCCGGCACGCCGGCGTTGGTGGCGCGTCATCGACGGTTTCCGCTGGTGTGACGCGTAACTCCCGCGATGCCGCCGTTCGGACTGCCGCCAGTTGGACTGGTATGGTAGGTGCTGCGGCTGCACCGAAGCACAGTGGATTGCTGCCACATTCAGGAAGACCGCATTGTTAAATTTCGTGTCTTGCACACCTGATTTCATTCTTGAAATCGTGAGAGCTAGCAACGGAAGGACGGGGTTTGCAATATCAAAGTTGAACAACCGGTGAGTATGGCACGCTGCTGTGGTTTACCTTTAATATTTTTTATTTCCGGAAAAAACTGGTTCGCAGTGCTTCGAGGGTGGCACGCTACTGTGGTGCTCTGCAGCGCTCCTGTCGC
The DNA here is from genome assembly GCA_023375785.1 of Penium margaritaceum. Taxonomy (NCBI): domain Eukaryota; kingdom Viridiplantae; phylum Streptophyta; class Zygnematophyceae; order Desmidiales; family Peniaceae; genus Penium; species Penium margaritaceum. Next base: position 153,634 of record SZWC01001534.1, read on the forward strand.
AGAGGCACACCTGCTGCGTTACGCATATGGCCACTGGGCCTCCTTTTTTCATGCATTGTTTAAAACGGTTTAACGAATGTTATCAAGGAATCCATAACAAGGACTGCATGACAGATGATCTTTAGAAATAGGTTTGGACAGAGTTGCACCTTCTGAGAAGCACATAAAATCTAATGTCGCGATCCTTTGCTGGTTATTTTGTATTCAATGATGTGGTTCGAAAGTGCGGTTAGATGAGACTGTGGTGACATTGACTCCCGCTTGGCGTAAATGAAATGGTTTTTTTTTAACCGCCAAAATCGGTGTTCCACGTTTTTTTCAGCCAACGGCTTGCACACGCGAGGAGTTGCTCCCGGGTCTCTGACCTCGAACAACCCCATCGACCACTGACGATCGAGTCGCCATAAGTCGTCGTAGCGCACTCCAGTGGCCATTGGGAATTCGTCGTCGCAAGTGATGCGGCCTGGTTGACCGTCGCTTATTCAGGCGGGTGCGACATGGCAGTTAGTCCATTTTCCATTGCTGTTCTGCCAAATAACTCCATGGACAACAATAGGAGACAAGCACGTGCCGTTGCTATTCGTCAAGCACTACAAGTACAACTCCTTGTGCATGTGCTAGTGTTCTCACTCGTGGAAGAGGTGACGCAGCGGGTCTCTCGCCACAGCTTGAGGCAGCGGATGCACGATGGATCCTATTCTAGACTGGCGTGGCTCCATGAACTCCATGGCGGGCACCCCTTACACATTTTCAACATGATGAGGATGAGCCGTGACTCGTGGTACGCAATTGTCAACATCATCCGACGGTACACGACGTTGAGAGATTCTCGCCTGTCAGTTGAGGAGAAACTCTTCATCTCGCTACAATGCGTCACGCATGGTATGGCCGTCCGTGATCTCATGGAGCGGTTTCAACGCGGCCATGCAACCAGCTGTCGTGTCATGCGCGACGTCGTCAATGCCGTCAATTCACTTGCCACCTCGGTGATCCGACTCCCGCACCGGTTAGCAGACATACACGCGTCGTGGGAGGGTCACCATGATTTTCTACCGTGGTTTCGGAATTGTGTCGGAGCTATTGATGGGACCCATGTCCCAGTCATAGTCCCCGCCCTCAGACGAGGGGCATACGTGAACAGGCATAGTCAGTTGACGCAAAATATTATGGCGGCCTGCACACCTGCGCTGCGGTTTTCTTTTGTGTCAACAGGTTGGGAGGGCAGTGCACATGACGCGCGTATGTTTTCGGATGCCTTGGCCCAAGGATTCAGATTGCCCACCAACAGCTACTACCTTGCTGATGCCGCGTTCCCCGAAGGCTACGGCCTCATGCCGCCATACCATGGACGTCGTTACCATCTTGCGGAGTTCGGCCCTGGAGCATCCAGACCTATGGATGCGCAAGAGCTTTTTAACAGGAGGCATGCCGCGACACGTTCCATGATTGAACGCACCTTTGGCATTCTCAAAGCTCGCTTTCACATTCTTCGTGTGCTACCTCCATATGCGATTGCGTTCCAGTCCAAGCTCACACTTTCATGTTTCGTCATGCATAACATCATACATGACGTGCAGATTTCGGATGACGAGCCGCGATGGGCCGATCCTAACTATGTGGATGGTGCAATTGTGTGGCGGGCCGTATGCATGGCACCATGACTATGCGTACGCGTAGAATGCAGATTGCCAACAGCATGTGGTCTCAGTACCAAGTTCAATTGGAAGAAGAGAATAGTGATAGCAACGATTGATTCAATACCATGTATATTGAGAATGTCTAACATACAACACATGCATGATGAACATCTGTAAACATCACAGTCATCATCATCATCCAAGTCCTGTGCTTGCGCAGCAAGATTGCCAACTGCACCCACGACTTCTTGGACTGCTTCACGACCGTCCGCCGTGTCGGCGGACGCAGAACCAACCTGACTCCCACTGCCGGCGTTGTCCAGCATGTACGTGCCAAATTTTCTTGGACGAGGGGTGAGCTTAGGCAGTGGCGGACGTGGGATCTTGGTTGGCGGTGTTGCTGGGGCTTGCGCGGGATCACGCCCGAGAAGACGGATGATGACCTCCATGCACAAATGGCCAGTTGAATACACGTAGTCCGCACACAGTGTCGGGTCCAGCTTCATGTGGTCGAGACAGAAAAGCTTGTTGCGGAGGTGCACAGTAATGCCGCTGTCCATAAGCTTGACTGCCATGTCATAGTTAGACTTTGGGCCATCATCAGAGATAACGCACTCAACCTTAGATGGAGCGCGATGCATGCAATCAACAGTCTCAATCTGTTGCTCTAACACAGCCTTGCTCTTCACTGGACGACCTGCTCTCACCCCCCCCCAACCGACACCTCCAACTTCCTCATTCGCCTCATCACTGCTTAACACGTGCTCTCCACAAGCCTTGTCACGCCCAAACAACTATGTAGCGTCATCAAACCAAGGTAGACTCTTGCCCTCTAACTTCCCCTGTTCTGGGTTGATGCTACGCAGTTCCTCCCACTTTTCAGGAGACAGTTCAATGTGCCACGACCGACGGTTAAGTCCAATCCCGCTAAGCCCCACCAAACCTGCATCTAGTTTCCACCACATAGCAATGTTTGCCAAGCGTGACCGAACCTGTACGCGTGTCAAGTCTTCCACCATGCCGAACTCCCGCGACAAGCGAGGCGCAATCCGATCATGGAGCTTCGTCATCTATCCCGCGCTCCCACGGTATTTTGCCGACGTACTGGTTGGCGATGCGCACGAGCACGCAGTCGCGTTCAGGCGTCCAGAAATGCTTGCCGAGTCCGCCGTTGGAAACACGCTCCGACGAGCCCTCACCCCCTGGAATGGACGGTGATGCCATGGATGACGCTCCGACGTGTTTCTGTGCTCTCCTTGCATGCAACGAGTTCGCCGGAGCAATGCCAGCTTCTCCCGCCGGACTGGAGTACGGCGGCGGTGGCACGTGGTCCCCGCGGATGTAGGCGTTGTTGTTGTTGCCCACCAAAGGCTCTTTGTTGTACTCTGCTTCACCACCGGAGGACAGCATACCGTCGTCGCGGCGACGACGTTGCAGGGCAGTGAAGGGGATGGGATCCATGGCACTTGGCTGACCGACGGATGGAGAGTTGGATAGAGTGGGCATGCTAGCATAGTGGCCAACGGAGGCTGATGTGGAGCGGGCGGCCATGGCGACGAATGGGAGGTGGAAGTTTGACAAGTGGTGCAGACAGCTTGAGGGCCCTTACCTTTGAGGTGGGCGAGGAGTAAGTGCTGACATCGAGGCGCGCCACTAGTGACTCGACGAAGGGACTCGGTGGGCAAGCGCAGCGGTTCAAATGTTTGCTTTCAAGTGTTCGAATTTTGCCTCAAACATAAAAAATCGAGACGACCATCAGATGACGTCCGATTAGACAAAATGAGTTTTCGATTACAGATTACACATCAATGAATTTCAATGAAGTACTTCGGGCTTCACTACGAGTTTGCTCATTGAAATGGCGTGGTTTCAGCCAAAATCACCGTCTCACTGAAAGATGAATGAAAGATGAAGGGTTCATTGACCGCTTCTTTTTGTACGAAAGTTAACGATGCATCTCACACAGTTTCCGCGGTTTCACAAACGCATGCGAGCGCTCGCTCAATTCCATGTCAGCTCGCCAGTGAGCGGGACACATCACTGAATACAAAAATAACCAGCAAAGGATCGCGGCATAAAACACGTTTTGCGCCTGAACCTCTTCGCCAAGTCGCTCCACACGCCGCCGCGTCGTGTTGACTCGGTGGTCGTCACGGAACTAGCCATGGCCTCATGTCCCGTTCTCACAAAAGTGTTATGGTAGTGCTCCCACGGATCACCCGACTTCTGAAGGCGAGGCAAAGTAGGCTCGCCCACTCAATGGCGACCTAATTCCTCCGCCGTTAGACTCGCAGTCTTTGCACGTCCTGCTTCGTGGGACAGCGATAGGATCCAAGACCAGGGCAGGGAATCACACCATCTGACGTCACCGTCATCGTCAGCCGTCACAGTGGCATCAGCGGCAGCAGCAGCAGTAGCATCCACGCGACGCCATTCTCGCTTTCGTGCCGTGCACGTCAATCGTGTCGGTCACAGTTGCTCAATTGTGCCCGAGCTATGAGCGGCGTGAGCACCGTCGACGACGGCACGAGCGCAGAAGCAACGAACTCGACCGCAGAGCCCACAACCGACGATGCCGGGACTATCTCCCGCCCCTCGCAGCAGCCCACCTTCTCCCGCGGGGACTTCGCCGACAGCAGCGAACGTCGCGAAATCGTTCGCCACAGCGGCAGTGTGAGTGACATGGAGACGGAGACGGAGGACGAGGCGGAGGGGGAAGCGGGGGGGAACGAGGAGGCAGAGTCCGCGAGAAGAGGAGGCGGGGAGGGAAGAGGCATCAGTCCGGGAAAACGTGGTGGTCTGTCCGGGGTTGGGTCCGACCTACGGAGGAGAAAGCCTCCTAGTAGGTTCCAGCAGCAGGAACAGGCTCAGGG
>SZWC01001534.1:183642-202416 GCA_023375785.1 Penium margaritaceum
GACGACGACGACGACGACGAAGACGAAGACGACGACGACGACGACGACAACGACGACGACGACGACGACGACGACGACGACGACGACGACGACGACGACGACGACGACGACGACGACGACGACGACGACGACGACGACGACGACGACGACGACGACGACGACGATAATGGGTGAGGCTGGGAATCATTGGAATGTGTAGTCAACGGCAGATTCTGATGAAGTCAGAAGTTGCCGATCACCTTCCGTGCGTAGTCAACGGCCATCATTGAGTTCCGTCGGTGGGTCATTGGTTTTGCGAATGTTTTGAGAAAGGCGCGCTAGTGTTCGCGGTTGGAATAGAAAAACGTACGCAGAACTCCTAGGTAAGTAGCGTCGACGTCCTCCATGTCCTCCATCCCCGAGCAAGGTTGGGGTATATGTGTGAACTTTGCTGGAGGGCGAGGCGGTCAATCGCGGACGAAAGTGTGTGGCGAGGTCAACCCAATCATCACTAACGAACGCCCAGCAATCGCGGACCGATGGTTGGTCGATCGTTTGCGATTGTTGGGCGTTTGAATGCTGTTGCATGTGTTAGGATGGAGATGAACATGCCACAATCCAGTCCGCATGGGTGTTGCGGCGACCAAGCTCCTGATCCGACGGTTGTGGTTACGGTGCTGGACAGGGATTTAGTCCAGAAAGGCTTCTGCCATACTGTACGTGTGGCTTGCCATCGGTGTCCTAGCTATTGTTGGGACTTGCCAACTAGGAAGTATCAAATACTGACAAAATTTAAGCCGAATGTTAAAAAAAGAGTGCAGCCAACGACGGAGTCCAGCAATTCCCAGCCTCACCCAATCACGACAATGATGTGGAGAAGAACATGGAGTGTCTGATTGTGCTCACGCACGGTGCACGTCTGCNCATGGTGATGGTGGTGTGTGGTGTGGCTAACTGTCACTTGGTGTGCATGCTGTGTTTTGGCACTGAAGTGGGCCTTGTGTGTATGTCAGTGGGCGTCATATGGTGGGTCAGTGCAGCATTGTCAGTCAGGAGGGTCGTGCATGTGTGCATCCTTCGCACTCGTATGATATGGCATCTGCATGCATGTGGTATGGGATCTGACATGTTCCAAGTGCGATCGGTGGAATGTGTTGCGCGTGCTGTGGGACAAGTTGTGGTCTTGGTCTGATGGTGATGGTGGTGGTGGTGGTGGTGTTGCGCTGTTGTGTTGCTCTATGTGTGGTGTGGCCATGGCAGGTGGGCAACATGCTCTTCTGGTTCTTCTTCTGCATAGTCGGCCAGCCAACCTGTGTGCTGCTCTACTACCACGACGTGCAGTTGCAGCTGCAGCAGCAGCGTGCACCGGCCGCCTGAAGCAGCAAAGCTTTTGTCAAGACCTGCCATTGGCGGTTAGAGCTGCGGAGTGGCATGATCGTTAACAACAGCCGCAGGAGGGGTCGCATTGACGAGGCTTCCACGGCCAACAATGGAGCAGCAGAGCGGATGAGTGTGATCCTGCTGCTGCGGCAGCTGTGATGGGGTCCGGTCTTCCCTGGCCATCTTCTCTGAGTTGGGGATGTTTTGGGGCATGTGAAAAGTGATTCGACTGCTGGCCTCCAAGGCAGGCTAGATGATTGTTCCAGGGCATATGTTGTCTTGCCCTGCTGTATATTCTGTGCGGTAGAAGTGTAACAGGACGCATGAACGCTTGATGACCCAGCCTGCAACCAAATGTTTTTTCTCAAGTTCAATGAATCCCCTGAAGAAGGAGGTTTACTGTGGCCTGCATCACTGATTGTACCTTTGCCACCAAAAAAAAAAAACTTGTCACATTTCTCCGCTCATGTAGCTTTTGATCAGGTTGTGGGCGGGAAAGATAATGGGACGATAGATTCTCAAGGGGGCAGGTACCAGGAACTGAATCAATTAAGATTCTTCTCAGCGAGACCAGTAGTTGACTTCGACCTAGCTTTGTCCTACCCCACCATGGCGTGGTGGGCTGGGACATAACGAGTCAGCCAAGCTCAGTCCACACAGTCCACTAAGGAGTCTTACCAAAGGCTGAAGATCACAGGCTCGGCACGCTCTGATGGTTGCGTGTACTTGCATTTACGCAGCAAGCCAGGTTGCATCTCGCATAGCAATGCTCCGTCCCGACTTCACGCATAATGGTGCATTGAGCCCTGATGCTAACAATTGGAACATGTTGTACAAACACTGCCACAGCACTATGCTCCCACATGTTGGTCTCCATGCGTGTCGAGAGACGGCATCTTCGGGCCAAACACAGCGCCGCTAATAGCCGCAAAAAGGCTCAGCATCCTCCACCCCCTTACCACCTCCCATGATCTCCAACGGAAGAGATTGCATAGCTGCTTTGGCCCCTTCGTGATTTCTTTCAAGTGCTTCCTCACCCTCCTCTCCTCTGTCTGTGCCCTTGCCCGACCCATTCATGTCGCCTAACGGGCTTGAGAATCCACCGCCGTGAAGTCTAACACCCAAAGTGTCCCCAGTTCTCCATCCGTTATAGCCAAGTCTGGAATGAGGCCGCCCAGCTCTCCCAGCAGATCCAAGTTCCCCCCACGTCCACCCTCACAGAGTGCTCCCGACATGCATCCGCAACCTCATCCCTAATGGCATAGGTGACTTGAGTAATGCATGTGCCTCTAGACTCATCCGGGGGGCTGGTACTCTGTAGAAACTCAAAGTTGAACACCTCAATGCCTGGCCGAAGAGACTTCAGAACAAGCACATGCACTGCTAGTCTGTCACTAGCACGACCAGCGACACAATTCCCTTCCCTCTGACCTTGTGTTAAGCCCTCCTCATTACACCACTCATGTCACACAGGGATGTGAAAAACAAAAGGATAAGGGGCAAGGGAAAGTCAAAGGGGTCCTCCTCCTCCTCCTCAACTTTGGGACTATTGTATGCTATAATTGTGTTGCCCTTAACAAAAAGCACGCAAGTGAACTATTCCTGCCAACGACACGCGTATGGCTTGTACAATGTGTGATCTCTAAGCATGCATAGCAGGCTTCATTGTAGCTTCCTCTTCATCCGCCACAATCACTAACCCAGGAGCTGTCAGCTCCATGGCACAGGCAAAAGCGGCTTCTTGAGCTCCTCCTCCTCTCCTTTACCCTTGGGGTTGGCTGTTGACTTTCGGAGCTCCCATCTATGTGGGGGCCTCCATCACCTGCCTCCATACTTCCGTAGTAACTCTTTCCATCTTATCCATCAAGGGGTTGCTGTAGTTCCCCTGTTATCACCATTTCTTCTCCTTTAGATCATTCCTTGATTTCCAACCTCAGCTGGAGTAGTTGCTCACTCTCCGTCTATGCTTGTGCAATTAGGAAGGTGAGAGTATGACAAAATGTGCAGAGGTGCTACATGTCTAAAAGTGCAGTGTGTGGAGAGTCATCGGGTGCTAGTCAAGGGAGTCTCTTTGAAAGTGTCTCATGGATTAAGCATTAGCATTTGCAATCTTGTCACCTTGTTGTCTTGTCTTTTGTTGGCACAGTTTTCACCTATGGAATCCCCTTGTTCGTGCATTGGGTGGCTGATTGATCCTTTATTCCAGAGCCACCCAAGACTAATGTTTATCTATTCATCCATTCCTGTATTTTTCATGTTGAGTGTGCCCATCGGCGCCTGGTCCTAGCCTTTTGCTACAATTGTGGTGGAAAAGTCATCGGCTCCATCGCACTTCTTCTAGATCTGGACACGTTGAAAGAACATGACGTTTACAGATTGATCGGCCTCTCTCAAGGTCCCAAGGTAGTCTTCCCTCATAGGGTGTACAAAAACAGTTGAAACTGGACAACATTGTTGACCGTCAAGGCATGGGTCACGATGAAGGGGTTCTTCCAGGTGCCTATCATTGTCTTTTATCACACTTTTGAACAAGTGGTATGATGTACCACCAATTGCGCACTACTCATCCTGGTCGCTCATCATGAATGGGAGCTTGAGTAAGTTGATGTGCACAACACCTTTTTCCAAGGCGGGCGTGATGGCAAGGTTTGTAAGGTGCATGTAATAGAATTAAATTACGGTATGGACGGTATCTAGATGTTGCAAAAGACCCTCCATAACCTATAGCAGTCGCTTCTGTACTAGAATCTGGTGATCACAACCTTGAAGGAGCGTGGTTACCGCGTAACCATTTATTCATTCATTTCTCCATGCACCATCCATTCCCTTTTTTGTGATCCTTATTTACATGTAAGACCAGTTCATTGTGTCATCCAGTCTAGTCGCCATGCAAAATGTGAAGGCTTTAGTGCATTCAATGTATGAGTTGAAGGATCTTAGTCTTTCTCTGATGTTCTTGGACATGGACATTGAGCATACATTTTTGGGTTGCATGTTGTACGTCTATAAGGTTGCATATATTTGTAGCCTAGGGAAGCGATTTGCGTCACTCCACTACGTCAATACCGATGACATGCGTAGGACAAAGGCTCTTGGGAACATTGCATGCATCCAAACTAGGAGGGAGGGTTGACGTCACAGACCTCCCCTTTGTCATCAAGTCACTCATGAATTTTGCCAGCACCACGTGAGCAAACATGACCTCTTTAGTTAACGTCCTTCCTTATCCTTATATTGTGCACTTGAATGATATCTGGAGACAACACTACAAGTTATGTAATACGCCCTCTCCACAGCATGGGAAGGATTGTGCTATCATGCATAACCATTGGTTGCAATCGAATGGCACACGGACAGTGACTGGGCAAATGGCACTGACACTTGTAAATGAGCCGGTATACTTTCCTAATACGTGGCACAACATTCTCTTTGAGGAGTGGCGAGCAAGACTGCGGTACACACAGTTCCAATGAGGTAGATTATGTGGTACTCGGAGCTGGACCATGTAAGAGTGCCTCACTGTGTTGGCTCCTATCGTTGCTCCAAGTGCACATTCACTGCATCAAAGTCCAGTGCGACAACCAGAGCACAAAGGACATCGTTCAGGGTGACAATGCATCACACTTGCATCAAGCACGTTAATGTTGAAAATGACTTTGTACGGGAGCAGAATGCAGAGGGCAATGTGAAGGTCATCCGAATCAACACACAGCAAGGGCATTATAACTTTGTGAGCAACTCTTGAAGCCGTTCAAAGCGTTTTTTGCATGTTTTCAGTCTTTCATGTGGGAAGGATGTGTGCCGACTGTAGACAGATGTGCTAGACAAGCAAGCAGCAGCTGGGCTAGTGCGAGGAAGACACCAAGCAATGGAGGACAGGAGCCATGGGAAGTTTGCGTGGAAGTTAGAATCGAGAGAACACGAGACAACGAGACACAAAGAAACGAGGTGGTAGCCGTCAGGTGGGAGAAGGCGAGCGGGCGAGCAGCGAGCTCGATCTCGCTTGCCAAACTCCAAGTTCAGTGAACACAACCAAACTATTCACTACAAAGTTGCAACCTGTCAACTAGGTCACTGGAGAGAAAACCTGTCACAGAACAGGCTAGAGTATAAACCCGATGTAAATGTGCGTGCACACATGCACGCCAGCAAGAGGCACGTGAGACTTGTGCAGATGCCTGGTTGTGAGGCTCGCCGTGTAGTCATGCCACCACAACGTAGCAGCCAACAGGGGTTGTCTCTCTCCAGTTAGTCACCTGCATTAGTGAGGTGAGTGTGCAACGAGGCCAGAGGTCACAGTGTGGTACTAACACAACACCAACACTCCCCCATGACCCCCGGCCGAAGTGCACAATGGCACTCATATGCGACACCGACATCACGAGGAGTGACACGACACAAAACTGTACACAAGCACTGGTACAACAGATCAACCAGGAGGATCACGAGGGCACAACAACCCAACGGCGTGAACTGCTGCCTTAAAGACATTGCTACTAAGTGCTTTTGTGAGGAAGTCCACACGTTGCTGTCGGGTGTCGACCCACACAATCTGAACATCGCCAGCAACCACACGCTCACGCACAAAATGATGCTCCACATTGATATGCTTTATGCGACTGTGGTGCATGCCATCATGTTCGGCGATAGCCTTTGTGCTTTGGTTGTCGCAGCGCAAGGTGATGCAACGAATGGAAACACTCAATTGTTGCAACAAATGACACAGCCACACACTCGCACTGGTTCCAGCACCAAGAGCTACATACTCTGCCTCACTGGAGCTGCGTGCAACACAACCCTGCTTGCCACTCTTCCAAGAGATCGCAGTCCCACCAACAAGAAAGACATAGTCAGTGCGACTGTGTGCATCTGTGTCATGCGCCCGATCACTGTCAGTGTATCCATCAACGACCACTGACGGTTGTGCCCGGTAACAGAGACCAACTCGGACAGTGGAGAGCGCATGTCGCACAACACGCAATACGGCCTCCATGTGCCGAACCCATGGAGACTGCGAGAACTGAGCAAGGAAGTTCATAGCAAACGCTACGTCAACTCAGGTGGTGGTGGCCAGGTACATGATTGACCCTATGACTCGCAATTAGTCGGCCACATCCACTGACTCCCCCAGCTTTGACACGTCCAGAGTCTTCAACAACCTCTGCCCGGCGGGCGTCATCGGTGTTGAGGCAGTGGGGACAGACTCAAGGAGGGAGGCAAAGCGCTCCCCAAGGCTCTTGACGTACGCGGCCTGGCGGACGTGGAGAACACGACGAAGACGGTCACGCTCAAGCTCCAGGCCAGAAACACACGAGCTGGACCTAGGTCTTTCATCTTGTACGTGGCCTGTAGCAGGGACTTCACAGTGGACACTGCGTCGTGACTCGGGGACGCAATAAGCAGGTCATCAACGTACACGAGGATGGCAGCAAAGGGCGCCGACCGTGGAGTGACAAAGAGGGAGGGATCCACCGTGCTCCGGCGATATCTCCCCTTCTTCAGGGTGGAGGTGATCTCCTGGTTCCAACACCGTGGTGACTGCTTGAGGCCATAGAGGGCCTTTCGCAGTCTCCAAACTCGATCGGTGCCGTCAGAGAACCTTGGAGGTTGCACCGTGTAAATCTCATCATCCAGCCGACCGTGCAAAAAGACATTGTTTACATCCATCTGCTCGAGCTCCCAGTCGTGGTGTGCGACAAGGCTTACAAGGGCTTGAGTTGTGGTGTAGCGTCTGACGGGAGCAAAATTCTTGTCAAAGTCAACGCCGAGGACTTGAGAAAACCCCTTTGTTGTAAGTCGGGCCTTGTACTTATCGAGCTCGCCGTTAGGCTTGTACTTACGACGAAAGACCCAGCAGGCATCGATCGCCTTGTGGCCTGGTGGGAGATCGACCAGCTCGTGTACGGCGTGGTCATCTAGGGCTCTCAGCTCGTCTTGCATGGCAGCCTCCCACTGTTGGGAATCGAGCGCTGCCCGTCCCTGGCGAACAGTGGTCGGGTCAGGCGATGGCGGCAAGGCGGCAACCGTTGCATTGCACTTGGCAACGCTCCCAAGGATGGCGGCTTCGAGTGCACGCTCGTGCTCGGATGTGAGCAGTGTGTACCCAAGGACAGAGCTAGGATGCACAACTCATGTGGCTAGGCCCAGGGCGTCCATACCGGTCGGCAGCGCTGGGGACTGTCTAGACGAGGTCTGCGAAGGTTGGACGGAGGACGCTGCAACACTAGAGAAGTGAGAGGGAAGCGCACGCATGCGGTCGCCGCGAACAAAAGGTTCGATGGGTGCAGAGCGTGGAGGAGCACTGGGTGGATTGTGCACGCCGGGAGTGAGCGGACTGGATGGGGACGCAGCGGAATGTGCGAGAGAGACGGACTCTGACGGGACAGATGAGGACACCACAGAGGATGATGGAGCTCCAAGCGAGCTAGACGACACTGACGGGGGGGTGTCAGAGGACGGTGGGGTCGCAGTGCCGGTTGCTGGAGAACGCTGCGAGGGTGAAGGCTGCTGAGACAGGACAGCAATAGGGACAGCAAGGGCAGATGGGACTACAAGGCCGACCTCCCCCCGCAACCGAGAGAGCGGGAGCAGAAAGGTAGCAGAAAAGTGTCGTTCGAGGTCACGGAGAAACACGGACTCGAAGAACAAGGCATCCCAGGACTCAATGACGCGTTGACGCTCTCAGTCCCAGAAGTTACAGGCTTTCGACTGGGAGGAAACGCCCAAGAAGGGATAGAGACGTCTAGGCGGGGAGAGTTTCCCATCGTAGAGGTCCTCGGGGAGCCAGACAGACGCAATGCTACCCCAGACGCGAGCCAGATGGAGGTCAGCACGAGAGCCGTGCCAGCGCTCTAAGGGGGTAACGGTGCGAGGAAGAGGACCGTGAGGGACGCGATTCCACACCCAGGTCATATAGCTCATGGCCTCAAAGGCAAAGAGAGGGGAGAGCCCAGACTCAGACAGAAGGGTGCGGATGCCATCGGCCAGGGTCCGATTCCAGCGCTCAGAAACACCGTTTTGCTGAGGTGTGTAAGGAGCCGAGGTCTCTAGACACACCCCTTGGGACTCAAGGAACTGGGCGGTGGGTCCAAGGAACTCACCGCCGCGATCACTGTGAAAGACGCGTAGTGAACGTTGACACGTACGTTCAGCTCGAACGAGCCATGACGCGATGACAGAAGCAACATCACTCTGCTAACGAAGAGCAAAGATCGAGCGAAAACGTGAAAAATTGTCAGTAAGGCACAGAACATAACGCCCGACCCCCCCAAGAAAGTCATGGGGAAAGGGCCCCATGACATCGGCATGAACAAGATAAAGGGGGTGAGCGGACTGGGGGTCAGAAGAGGCAAAGGGAGAATGATGTATTTTGCCTTGGGCACAGTGCAGGCAGTCAGAGGGGCATGGCGCATGGAAGGTGGAAGGGGACAAGCCAATAGCGGGCTGAAGGCGGAGCATGCTAGTGATAGAATCAGTGTGAACATGGCCAAGACGGCAATGCAAGAGTTGGATATTAGTTGGAGAAAGGGAAGGCACGACGTGAGCAAGAGACAAGCCAATGGCGGGTGCAGAGGGGGCATGAAGGGGGACACGATACAGCTTGTCACACTTAACCCCCCGCAAGACGACGCGACCAGAAGAGCGAAGATGGACAGTGCCCACACCATGACTGGCTGAGAAATCCATGCCCTGATCGTCGAGGGACATCACCGACAGTAGGCTGAGTTCCAAAGAAGCAAACAAAACGTCAGGAAAAAACAGCATACCACTGGGACCAACAAAACGGACAACACCAACGCCCTGGACAGGAAGGAGCTGGCCGGAACCAGTTCGCACAAAGCGAACAGAGCCGACAGGACCCAGGGAGACAAAGGCAGACCGAACAGAGGTCATGTGATGGGTGGCTCCGGAGTCGAGGACGCAGAAGCCACCGGAGACACAGACCTGGGGAAGGATGCCAAAGGTGGCGATAATGCCGACAGAGGGCGGGGATGAGGCATAGGCAGCAAGACAACGAGGGAGAATGACAGACTGCCAGTACTCGACCGATGGAACAGACGCGGATGGCAACCCAAGGACGTGACCGAGGGGGTCCCCATGGAGGACGGCGTCAGTCTGACAGGCGAGACCTCTGGCCAATGAAGACACACTCTTACCTCCCTGGTCGCGAAGGTGAAGACGCTGGAGGAGAGACTGCTCCAACAGGCACTCGCCGTCGACGGAGGATGTAGACGATGGAGCAGGCGCGCTCGAGGGAGGGGCGAACCACGGAGGAGGGACGTAGGCCGAGGAAGGTGGACCTGCAAAGGCAGGTGCTCCATAGGGCGGCGGCCAGCCCCAAGGATGGAGGGTGGGCGGATGGACGCCGGCGACACCGGCGATGGAGTAGGCCTGAGCTGGGGCAGAACTGGTAGACAAAGTAGAGCTAGAGCTCGAGCTGACAGTGGAAGAAGATGAGGAAGACCCGCTGGTGCGCGCCCAATGAGCACGCATGGCGCGTGCGAGGCGGACGTCGTGAGGGGGTACAGGGAACTTGCGGGCGGAATGCTCAGAGGAGCCACAGTTCTAGCACACCACCTCACCAGGAACACGAGGCGGCGCAGCAGATTTGCCCTTCCCCTTGCCTTGCCCACGATCGCGTCCACGTCCGCAGCCCTGGGAGGTAAGGGCCGTGGCCACAGAGGTAGAAGAGGAAGAAGAAGAGGATGGAGGCGAGGTCGATGCAGCAGCGGAGGAAGAAGAGGAGGTGGCAGTGGAAACGGCGGCCACCCCTGCAACTATAGTGCGATGAAGGCGCTTGTTTTGGAGGCTCGTCCACCAGGCTGCAAGACTTTCAGCGACAAAGTCCCAGAGGGCACCAACGTCGGGAGGGGACTTGGATGGAACAGGCTGGGAGGCAAGGCACTGTAGCTCGTCTGCTTTGACATCACGGAGAAGGTCAGACAGCTCGGGGATCAACCCATTGACCATGGTGTGCAGAGGTGACAGCTGACCTGGCACGGCCTCACCAAGCTCGCGAAGCAGCTTGAGCCCGCGTGCCCAATAGGCATCGGCCGACTCATCCGCACACATTAAGAGCGTGTTGAACTGAACTGCCTGACATATGACAGCTCAGAGCACTCAGAGCTGCCTGACCTATGACAGATGTGCGCCGACGAAGCATGGTGTATGCACCGACTGGGTCCGCTAGACGCTGAACAGCAGGGTCAACATTGTAAGTGCCAACATTGTGGACGAGTGTCTCAGGGCCAAGAGCAATGAGGGCGCGGACAGCGTGAGCAGACTCGTCAGCGACAGGGGTGAAGGAAGGTGTGACAGGGAAGTAGTATTCCCACAGATGTTCTCCCTGAGCCCATGCACTAAATCGGGTCTCCCAAGAAGAGAAGACAAGTCCAATAGAAAGGACAGGAGGCTGGGAGAAGAAGTCATGATGGCGGGAGACTGTCGTACGAAGGACATCAGATGGGGTGACAGCGGGGTTCGCGGCACCATGTGGGGTGGAAGAGACACCGGCACCGGTGCCAGCAGAGGAGGCAGCTGGCGGGACAGAGGCAGCAGGCAGCCGCTTGAGCACAAGCGCAGCCACCTCATTTGCGAAGGCGACGCGATTGTCATTGGCAACTTTGAGACGCTCTTCAGCCTCACGCTGAGCCTCGCGAGTGAGGGCCAGCTGGCGCTGAAGGTCTGTTATGACCAACTCGTTGTCACCAGGCATGGTGACGATTACTGGGCCCTGCCAAGAATTTTTTGGCAAAGATTCCCCCGCCCCAGTGGGCGTGGGAAAACTGGGAATGCCTTAGGCACGGTGGATATGTGCTGCAATACAGCCCGACCCAAGTCACACAGACAAGCCACCACAGAGAAAAGAGATAGAGGACAGGAAAAGGGAGATGCAGACCAGGAGACCTCACGAGGCGTGTGAGGGGCTATGCAAAAGAGCAAGGATAGGCGAGACAATGGAAGCAGCTGCAGCGGAGAGCACAGAGACGCAAGACGCAACCGGCACAATCAGTGCCAGGCAGCCAGTGGTGAAGGCGGCGCCAACGGTGGGAAGGATCGCCGCTGCAACGACGGCCGATGTGACGAGTGTGGTGATGTCAGAGGGTGGAGATGCGGATGCTACAACAGCGACGGCCGTGGAAGTGCGAATGGCCGCAGCTCCAGTGGATACGGCAGAGGCCGCAGACGCTGTTGCAGAAGCCATAGCTGATACGGCTGCCGCCAGCTGTGTCCAATGTCTGCAGCTGCCGCAGCCAATGGTCCAACTACAATGGCCACCTCAGTGTAGGACTCAGCGGCGTGGCCAGCGGACGTTGATGTAGGGGCGCGTGCTGCTCTAGTTGCGGCGGCAAAGGTGGCAGCAGCTGCACCTGCCGCGTCTATCATGTCGAACGCGATACGTGTGAAGGTGCGAGCGAGCTCTACCGCATCCTGACGCCAAGTTGAGTGCGGTGACGCAGTAGAGATGTTGTGCGGCTGCTCAATTCCCCCAGAGGCACCAAGGGATGTAGGGCTTACCGAGCTTTGTCACGTAACTAGCGGCGAAGGCGGGGGCTGACGCGCCAGTTGCTCCTCATGGTGCTCGCCGGGCGATGCCACACCTAGCACGTTTGAGGGCGCCAGTTTGGCATGCACCACCGCGGTGGTGTGTTCGTGGTAACCTCCAACACTGCTGCAAAGAGGGTGCTACCGGGCAGCCGCCACCATCGCTACGGCGTGCATGGCGGTGCAGCTACAGGGTTGATCGCGGCAGTCGTTGGCGGTTGCTGTGAAGATGCACAGCACTGCAGCTGCTTCTGAGGTTGACAACGTCGCTGTTGCTACTGCTGTTGCTACTGCTGCTGGTGCAAGGCGCCGCTGATGCTGCTGTTGCGCGAAGGACTGTGGCACAACAGTGTGCGTGTTGCTGCTGCAATGCTGCTTGCTGCTGCTGCAAGGCGCCGATGTTGCTGCTGCTGCAGAAAAGCCTCTGGCAGGGTAGCGTGCGTGCTGCTGCTACAATGTTGATTGCTACTGCTGCTGCTGGATGCCGATGTTGCTCCTGCTATGCGGAGGACTGTCGCACGGCAGAGTGAGTGCAGCCGTTGCAATGATGTTTGCTGCTGCTCAGGCCGTGGGTTGGGGCGGATCTGGAGTATGGCAGAGGTGCAGAGGTGTAGAGGATCTGGGCTGCAGAGGTGCAGCCTATGAGTGACACTCCGCCAAGCACGTCGGTGGCGATCCGCCGAGCATGGCAGCCCCCCCCCCCTCTTACATGGGTTGCAATCCGCCAAGTAGGGCGGTCCACCTAGGGTTCTCAGTGGGGTCCTCCGTAGATGCAAGGATCTTTTCTAGTGATGCCCAAAGATGAGGCTTGGGTAGAGTACGGGAGCAAAGCGAGAGTGCGGCGGCGAGATGGCTGGCGTGCGGCGGCGAGAGGGCCTGCCGCGAAGTCGTCCCAGAATGGAGAGACGACCCTTCAATGCGTCGTCCTACTTCCATCTTACTCTGATACCAGTAGATAGCTGTGCTAGACAAGCAAGCAGCAGCTGGGCTGGTCCGAGGAAGACACCAAGCAACGGAGGGCAGGAGCCATGGGAAGTTTGCGTGGAAGTTAGAATTGAGAGAATACATGACAAGGAGACATGAAGAAACGAGGTGGTAGCCGTCAGGTGGGAGAAGGCGAGCGAGCGAGCAGCGAGCTCGATCTCGCTCGCCAAACTCCAAGTTCAGTGAACACAACCAAACTACCCACTACAAAGTTGCAACCTGTCAACTAGGTCAATGGAGAGAAAACCTGTCACAGAACAGGCTAGAGTATAAACCCGATGTAAATGTGCATGCACACATGCATGCCAGCAAGAGGCACGTGAGACTTGTGCAGATGCCTGGTTGTGAGGCTCGCCCTGTAGTCATGCCACCACAACGTAGCAGCCAGCAAGGGTTGTCTCTCTCCAGTTAGTCACCTGCATTAGTGAGGTGAGTGTGCAACGAGGCCAGAGGTCACCATGTGGTACTAACACAACACCATCACCGACATGTCTAGCTATTGCGTTGTTGCTGTGTTACATACATCATTGACCCATTGTTCATCACACTCACTTTTCTACTCCCGTTGGTCATTCATGATGTCATTGGGCTTATCGTGATGTGTGCCGATTGCGGTTCACAGGGAAGTGTGAATGTGCGAATCATTGACACACAATAAATGTTGGACTTGCTACATACTGACCTCACATGTGCAAGCGATTAACTGACATCTCAGCGACTAGAATGGGTGTAATCTACACAGCTCCGATGCTCTTAGTATCATAGACACTAGGATGCAATGTGGAGATGCTACTGGTTGTGCTGGCGTTGTGTAGTTGGGGAGAGATTTGTGCATTGGAGCCCAAGGTATGTAGGTATCATTTTTTACGCAAAACTGAAGAAGCCACATGGTAGATTATCAGATACATACTCTCCTTTTGCCACGTTGTAAAGAGATGTTGAGATATGCTGGGGTGATGGGCTGACAACAAATCTTATAGCTTGCTTGTTAGACATATCTTCTTCCCATCCCACGAAGAAAATTGGAGGAAAAACCATTTCCATGAGTAGAGGTCACTTTGCACCAAACATAACATTTTTCCCACATGATCACCGAGAAAAGGATGTATAGACAAAGATGTTTTTTTCCTCCATACGTGTTGCGTGACGCACTTACTTAAGATGGAAGTGATTCAATGCATTCCCGTACTTCTTTGTGAAAGAAGTAATTAGACATTGTTTTATCCTTTGCCCTTGTCTTCGGCCATTGTTATCACGACTCTGCACCATATTCAACTTCCTATTTCTTGAAATAAACCCTTCTACCTCGGAATTCCTCATTAGTCCCCTCATATGAAAAACATTTTGTTTTGTTTTGTTCATCTTCCATCCCTCACTCTTTCAACTTATCTTACGGATATGTGGGCGGGAAAAATTCTCCCTCCATGTATAATACCATTTCAATGTTGGATTTTATTGTTGTATCCACCCCGCTCTCACAATATAAGTCAGAATGGGCTAAGGCCAAGCTCAAAATTCTAGTAGATGAATTTGTAAACGCATTAATCACCGGATAAATCCATGGAAACAGATGAATCGTAGTATTATGAAGTTTGAGACTGAAAATGTTGGTGGAAATTCCCTGAAACTTCCCCTTCCCAAACAAGAACTCCGTCATGGACCGGGCTCAAACCCTATGTCCGTAGTGCTGAGGTAGCCCTACCGCCTCGGTCGGTCACGACCAGAGGTTGGAAAAACAATCCCTCTGGCGACTTGTTCGTCCTCTTCTCGAAGTAACTTGCAACAACCCTTGCGGTTCGTTCGCTTGTCCACTGCGTGTTTGCACCATCCTTGCACATCCAGCCCAGTGCATCGCTCCCCATCCGCGACTTCGAAATTCCTCTGCCGTGGTGCCTGCCACTCCTGCGTTGGCACTGGCCTCACGCCACATCCGATGCTTCCTCCGCATCTGGATGGGTTTCCCAAGGCGAGGGAGGGAGGGGCATGGATGAGAGTCGGTGGGCCGCGATGGCACGCAACCGGGACGACTGCCTTAATGGCAGGTCGCCAGCCTCTTGGAGCTGGTATTCGCACGTGTGAATTGCGGGAGACGGGTGACGCGAGAGCGTTTCCAGCCACAAGCAATCTGGTTGACGGACGAGCCTGGTTGTAAATGCCAGCCGCTCACCCATCACCACTTTGGGTTTGCGATGATGAAAGCTGAGGTTTGAGACGGAGCCCTGCAGCATGAGCCGTCGAACCCGGTAGGGCCGATTTTGCAAGATCGTGTGGCGCTTGAGCTTCGTAGAAACCGGCTGCAAGTGCCATCTGTCCTCTTGCAATACGCTTCCTGCGCGATCGAAGCTATTCTCTGGCCAAGTGTCGGAAGGCTTCTTTTGACTACGTTTTGTGGTGTACTCGCCTTACATTACAGTGTGCTGTGCGCCCCCCGTCTTCACGCCGCTATTTTCCCCGCCAGTCGTTGACGTCTCCTTTGAACACCCCTCACACGTACAGTTGCTATGGCGCTCTACGCCGCTTGCGTTTCAGCCTCCCCGGCTGCATCTTTGGATCGGCTGCAAGCAGCAGCAGTCAGTGGCTCTGCCAGCACAGCGGCTGCGCCGCCAACCTCCGTGCGGATCCGGTCCTCTTTTGCCGGCAACAGCGTACAGTGCGGTGGCAGCAGCAGCGCTTTCCTCCAAGGGCGCGGTATGACCCTGCTGCGCCTACTCTTTCCCCCGTTTTCCTTCTCATCCTCTTCCTCCCTGTGTTTCCTCTGCGTGATGCAAGGAACGGAACGGATGTGTCGACTGTCGATATCTGTCTTCACAGATGCGTTTTACCATGCCAAGCGCGGCATGGTATCTCAGGGGAATCTCAGGGGAATCTCAGGGAAAGCCGCGTCTACGGAAACAGCGATGGAATGGGTAGGTCTGGAGGACAAACGGACTGGAGGAGGGTTTTGTTGTGTGGCATTTGGACCTCCTGCGTGTTTTTGGGGGTTACAGTGCATCAGTGAAGTCTGTGGGGAATTGCATGACTTGGACACTGCTGTGTGCCAGATGGTCAAAACACAAGTTGAGGTTTGCCATGCTGTGCCATGCCACGTGGTGTGGTGTGTCTTGGGTGGGCAGATGGTGGTCTCAGAGCTGCGGTTGTGCAGCGTGGGAGCAGCCGCGCGGCTGGTGCAGGCGGCGCGTTGGGTACAGAGATGAACATTTTTGACAGGGTCTCTAGAATTGTCAAGGTACGAATCCTGGCACTGCAATCCCCACCCTGCTCATGACGACCCCCCCCACCCCCCCCTACACACACATGAAACACCATTCAAGCGTTTGAGACTCAACCTCGCATGCCCTTTGCAAACGATTTACAATGGTTTGTGTCTGTTCTCTCTCTTTACCTCTGGGTTGCTCCAGATGGCACCCTCCTGATATCATGGTCCCAGGTGCATACGGTGCTCTTTGTCTGACTAGATAAAGTGTCTGAACGGCTCTTTGCAGCTGGGCTGTGTGCAACTGAAGCGACATGTGTGTCTCTGTGGTGGCCGATGACGCTGTTGGTGCTGTGCAGTCGTACACGAATGCGGCACTGTCATCGCTGGAGGATCCCGAGAAGATGCTGGACCAGTCGGTGGAGGACATGCAGAACGACCTCATCAAGCTGCGGCAAGCCACTGCACAGGTGTGTTGAGTTTTTATGTTTGTGTATCTGTGTGTGTGAGTGAGTGCGAGCGTGCGTGTGCGCGCATGTGCGTGTATGCGTGGTGACTGTCTACTGTGGTGACTGTCTACTGTGAGAAGACAGTTATGGACTGATTTAGACCAGTCCTTCACGTCTCCAAATCAGAGTGCTCTCTTGTGGCACGTTGGCCTCTGCAGTGGAGGTCACGAGCTGGCGCCTATGTTGTGTTGAGTACTCTATGTCTGACCTGCTTGTGGGCCAGGCAATGGCGCATGCCATGACAGCAGTCTGTGTGCGCCAGGCTTCATTGAAGGAGCAGAAGACCCTCCTCATTTGGAAACACCACAAATGAGAAACACCAGTGGACTTGAAACAGACGGACAATGTCTGACTGGGCTATCAAGTGCAAGTGTTCTCACAGCTTCTGCGATATTGCAATGCACTTGCAAAGCTTTTGCTCTTTTCGAACCGGAACCAATAGATTCAACAAGAGACTCATGTCGTGTCTTTCAGGAACCAATCTGGTGTGTCTCTCTCTAATGGCTCTAGCTGCAAATTCTGCGACACATGCTGGAGTGGGTTGTTTCGGCCTGCTTTTCTAACCAGGTGCCAGTCGCACTTGTGTGCGAAGCCAGCTGCGCTAGCCCTCAGCAGTCCTCAGCCTTTGGCTGCACAGGCAGCGTCCTCAGCAGCCCCTGTTAGGGCAAGGGCAGGGATGCTTCGCCAAAGCTGCCAGACATCTGCTTGTGGCAGTGGACAAGGCAGCCAGAGTAGAGGTGTTGCTGCGCGCCCCCTTGGATGTGTAGGCTTTTGTTCAGGTGCCTTGGTGCCTAACTTCTTCTCTCATACTCGTTGTTCTGTGACTGCAGTGGTTGACGGCAGTGCTTGAACGATGGGCGGAAATGTGCATGGTGTGGTTACACAGCTGATCTGGGGCTGCTCCGTCTGCTCTTGCTGCCCTGGCCCTGTGGGATTTGGCTGTGCAGGTGCTTGCGTCCACAAAGCAGCTGGAGAACAAGCAGAGGCAGGCGCAGCAGAATTCGGATGACTGGTGAGTATCAACCTCTGTTTGTGCCTGGGTTGTGCATGGATACATGATGGCACACTCGCTCAACAACCATATGTGGTTGTCTGATGCAATGGAAATGAACAGAGATACCGGCGAGAACCCTATCTCATGCCCTCTGCCATAGGTGGTGGCACTCTACTCCACATCACTCCTTCCCTTAACTCCACCCACACTCCGCTCCACACTACACTCCACACTCCACTCCACACTCCACTCCACTCCACTCCACACTCCACACTCCACTCCTCTTCACACTCCTCCACACTCCACTCCCACTCCCACTCCCACTCCCACTCCCACTCCCACTCCCACTCCCACTCCCACTCCCACTCCCACTCCACTCCACTCCATTTCAAACCACTCCAACCTAATCTGCTCCAGCCTAATACACTGCAGTCCCACTTTTGAAGCAGAGAAAGCATGTGTAGCTGTGCATTACATCATGCACAATTGATGCAATTGGTGGTGTTCTGGCACTCAAAACAGAGAGGCGAGCAGATAGTGATCTTGGTGTCGTCCCTGGAGAAGTGGCTTTGCATACATTGGCGCATCACCACACAAAGGACATTTCGGCATGCAATGCCCCCCTCATGTCGTGTGCCGTGCCATTCATGTGCATGTTTCTGTCCTTGTCTCCCTCTTTCTCATCTCCCAGGTATGCACGGGCCAAGCTGGCACTGTCGAAGGGTGAGGAGGAGTTGGCAAAGGAGGCGCTGAAGAGGCGCAAGGAGTATGAGGTGAGGGTCCAACCTTTCTGGAAGGAGAAAATCCTCGGACATGCACAGGTGTCATGGCGCTCAGGTTGCTGTGCAATTACTCACTGCTGGCTCAACCTGCCACAGGAGCAGCCTGAAATAGCGGCAGCAGTAGCAGCAGATGTGGCACAGATTATTCTAGCAAACATAGAGCAGCAGCAGCAGCAGCAACAGCAGCAGCAGAAGTAGAAGCCTAGGCACAGGAGACCACATACCAACTAGTGCTGGGCAGGCAGACTCTTCCTTCTTCCCTCTCCCCTCAGCCCACTGTGGCCAGCAGTGCTTGGTGGGCCGAGGTATAGACTATCGACCGCATACATCTCTCTACAAGTGTAGTTATGTACCTCTCTGCACATATATGTACATATGTAAGGGGGAGAGGGGGAGAGGGGGAGAGGG
>SZWC01001534.1:220753-256215 GCA_023375785.1 Penium margaritaceum
TGCACACACACACACACACACACACACACACACACACACACACACACACACACACACACACACACACACAGGCTCGTATAAAAGTGTGAAACTATGCTGAAATCTGATTTTAAACTTTTGTCTAAATTTTGATGACAATGGTTATTACGTAACCCAAAAACATGCAAATCGGGCCCACGGCCAGTCCACCGATAAACTCTTGCGTGTTGGAGAAAAACTGCAGGAGGTCCCAGGTAGCGTCCAGAGCTCTGGAACGGTCGTCGGTCAGCTCCAAGCTGGTAGTCTGCCACTAGATGACGCACCGATACCACCAGGGTCCGCATCAAGGATGTGCACGAGTATGGACACGGCCGAGTGGTCACAGTAAACTGTACAGGTCGTCAGGAACGTCACAAATCACAACACTCCCCCATGACCCGATGGTACGCATGTCCATACACATGCAACACTGAGACGAGTACAACAACGAGTGCAACGACAGATGTGACACAGACATAGACACACCCCACACTCAACCACTCTCAGGCAAGGGGCGAAGCCGAACAGAACGAATGGCCACCAGAAACTTTCCGCGTGCTTGTGCCTTTGTCACGAAGTCAGCACGCTGCATGTCAGTGCCAACCCAAAGTGACGGAGATCACGTGTTGCTCCACCAGATCACGCACAAAGTGATGCTCAACTGCAATGTGCTTCGTGTAAGCATGAAAGACACCAGAGTTCTCTGCAACGGCAAGAGCACTCTAGTTGTCGCAACGAAGCACAATGGCAGGTACTGACTGACCCAACTCAAGGAACAGGTGCTACGGCCATACCGCATCAGCAACCCCTGCACCCAAAGCAACATACCCTGCCTCCGATGAGCTACGTGCAATGCAGCCCTTCTTCTTGCTCCGCCAGGACACAGCGGTATCACCGAGTAGGAACACGTAACCGGTGCGACTGTGTCCATCTGGGCTTGAGGCCCAGTCGCTGTTAGTGTAGCCGTCAAGGACCACTGAACATTGTCAGCGAAAGCAGAGTCCGAGGTACGCTGTGGAGACCACGTACCGCACCACTCGCACAGCCGTGTGAAGGGCTCTAGCATGTGGAGCCTGCAAAAACTGGGCAAGGAGGTTGACGGCAAAGGCGATGTCAGGACGTGTAGTACTAGCTCGGTACATCAGGGATCCGATGAGACGGAGGTACAAGGTCTCATCCACTATCTTCCCCAGGTGTGTGGGATCGTCCACCTAATGTGCATCATGCTCATCAGGCGTGAGAGGTGTGGAAGCTGTGGGCACTACGTCGAGGAGGTCGCTGAAGCGCTCCCCACAACACGTCCGTACCGGGCCTGATGCAGTAGTAGAGTATAACTTCTGCGGTCTTGCACGATCTCCATGGCAAGAAACACCGCTGTAAGACCAGGGTCCTTCATCTTGTAGGCAGTCTGGAGGACCGCCTTGGCCTCCTTCACGGCCTCCAGTGAAGGCGATGCGATAAAAAGGTCGTTGACATAGACCAGGATGGCGGTGAACCGCTCAGGCATCCGTCGGATGAAGAGAGAGGGATCTGCCTCACTCTGTACATATCTCGCATGAGTCAGGGTGCTAGTGATCTCCTGGTTCCAACACCGAGGAGACTGCTTGTAACCGTCCTCACAGCCAGGTGGCTGAGCCACGTAAATCTCCTCATCCAGAGAGCCATGGAGGAACGCATTGTTGACATCCATCTGATGCAGTTCCCTGTCATGTTGAGCCACTATACCGAACAGAGCTCGAGCTGAGGTCATGCGGCCAACAGGGGCAAAGGTGTCAGTGTAATCGATGTCCTCAATCTGAGAGTACCCCTTGATGACCAAGCGAGCCTTGTGGCGTTCCTGTGAGTCATCCGGCTTCACTTTCTTGCGAAAGACCCTCTTGACCTAAATAACCTTCCTCCCAGGTGGAAGGTCGACTAGATCGTAAACTCCGTACTCTCGGATGGCGCGAATCTCATCCTCGCAGGCAGCACGCCAAGCGTCAGCATCCTGTGATGAGAGAGCTTCCCTCAGTGTGCCCGTGTCAGGCGCCTTAGAGGGAGAGCACTACGTGGCAAGAACACCTCAGTGCTAGGTCTGACGACCACAAGATCGACTGCTGCATCACAAGCGATATGCAACTCGCGAGTGACGAGATCGTGCTCTACGGGGCACGCTGGATGTACCTCTGTGTGCTCAGTGTGCACACTCAGGCCTAGAGCCTTTGTGCTGGGATCACCACTCGCGATGCTGCGAGTGGAGCGCCTGGGTGCGGGACCAAACACTCGCTGAGCTCCGGAGTCTAATGGTCGAAGACGACCGCGAGGCCCACGGGAGTAACCTGGGCTCGAGGGACGCACCTCAGGCTCAAGAACGGGCACGATTGTAGCTGGGGAGGGCTGAGGCAAAGGAGGTAGTGATGCCGTGCGAGGAGATGCGTGTGTGAGAGACATGAGACTCGGTGTGGCAGAAGGAGCAGGTGAAAGAGGGCCACGCACAGAGGCAGGAGTGCCGGCGGACACATGTACAGTCATAGGAGTACGCACAGGTACAGGATCATGGATAGCTGTGGGGTACGAGGGAACAACGGTAGAAGCCGGTGGTACTGGAGAGGTCTCGAGGCCGATAGCGATGATCGCTGGGTCATCAAGAGCCGGGGACCGCGAAGTGGAGGGAGCTCAAACGGACAAATCAGCCTGGCGAGAGGTGCTCGCAGGCGCACTCCCCCATCCATCGAGAAACCTCACATGTAAGAACGTGCATGACGGACAGCAACGTAATCGATGTCAGATCACGGTAGGTGAGGGACTCGAAGAAGAGCGCATCGTGGGACTCAACAATGTGACGACAAGCAGGGTTCTAAAAGCGCAAGGCCTTCGACCGCGGGGAGATGCCTACGAAGGCACACAAGCGATCCCGCGGTAAGACCTTGTATCCCTACTGGTTCTCAGTGTACCACATAGAAGCCAAGGATCCCCAGACGTGAGCGAGGCAAATGTCAACACGGTGACCGAACCAGAGCTCATACGGTGTGACGTGGTCTGAAAGGGGACCGTGCGGGAGGCGGTTCCAGTCCCAAGTCATGTAGGCAAATCCTTCCAAAGCGAAGGACTCCGGGAGACCGCACTCAGAATGCATAGCGCAAACCGCATCCTCCATGGTGCAGTTCCAGCGCTCAGAAACACTATTCGGCTGAGGAGTAGCAGGAGCGGAGACCTGGTGAAAAATCTCGTGCTCGGCGAAGAAGCTGTCCATCTCGCCAAGAAACTTGCCGTTGCGATCCGAGCGGAAGGTTTGCAGCGTGTGCCGGAATTGACGCTCAGCCATTACTAGTTAGAGGTGAATTGCGAGAGCGACGTCACTCTTCTGGCGCAAGCTGTATCGGCAACAAAACACTCGGCCTCAGATGGATGTTGGGCAGTAGATGGGGATGAACGACAAAGAGCACAAAGGTGAGACTCATGAATCCAATCGGTACATTCAGGCCCATCATCATCACATGCCGACTGTGCCCCCCCACACGAGTCATCCCGAGCCACAAGAACAGACAGACAGACAACCTCTGAACCACCCAGCTGTGACAAAACACTCGTACCTTCCTGAAAGCAAAGCGCCAGAAGGTGTCAGAGCTCGGCAATGGTATGGTCACGTGGGTCCGGGTTGCCACTGCTCACCGTTGGTGAAGTAGGAACTACTACGATCGTGGTCACCGCGCGCCTGGAGGATGTGTTGCTTGACGTAGACCGTAGTGCGTGCGCAGCCTGAAGCCCGCGAGTAATCTACGCCCAGTTGAGCAACTGCTGGCACTCGGTGTAGCGATGAGCACCTCCACAGTTGTAGTAGTGAACAAAGTGTCCATTGTTGTTACCCGATGATGGCTGCTACTGTGATTGCTGCGGGCTCGAGCCGCGCCTCTGTCGCCCCTTCTTCCCTTGTGCTGATGTTGCGACACCTTGTGTCTGAGTCGGTGTAATCGGGGTAGAAGGGGAAGAGGAGGAAGTGGTAGAGGATGGAGAAGGGGACTAGAGGAGGGGCTTCGGTGGTGATGCGACAACTGCTGTAGCAAGGGAAGTCTCATGATGAGCCACAGCTACCTCACGGGCGGAAGTCACCTGGAGGAAGAGCTGGTGAGCCCAGGGAAGAAGCTGTAGTGAAGCCGAAAAATGCTCAAAAAGGCTTGAGCACGGCGTCGTTATACCTCGTGAAGATGTCTGTGTGCTCAAGGAAAGCTCCAAGCATGATCGTGCTTAGCGCCCACAGCTGTGTACCTCCCCTGGTCCCAAGTCGCCTGTAGATGCGCATGATGAATTGCCAGCAATCGGTTGCAGGCTCCGCATGCCCCTGACGTTGGGAATAAAAGGTACGAATGTGAGCGGCGCGGGTGGCGTGTGTCTCTGTAACAAGCAGGGATAATGCCTGGTCCCAGCCCCCGCGTAGATCACCGCTGGTGCTTGTGCCAGCCTCGCCAAGGAACGAGCGGAAGTTGACGATGCTCGCGTGCGGCATGGTGTAAAGAAGTCCGCACATCGCCCTAGCCACTGTCAGCACCTGTGCTCGATCTGTAGTCTGATAGGGACTGTGGTAGTAGGGCCACACTCCCTCTGAAGTGGCCTAAACCTGGAAAAGAATCTCCCAGCAGTCAAAGCCGTCCCCGCTGACATAACGTGGCAGCGGTGTCTCGAAGTCCTTGGGTTGCCGCTGCGTAGGGAGAGCAACCACAAGCTGAGAAGGACGAGAGATGGGGAAGACACTGGGAAGAGGGAAGTCGCTGGGGTGGAGATCAGGCGACAATTGAATCTCGGGAAAACGCGATGTGTGTGGGGGTCGAGAGCTCGTCTGGAGCTGGCGGAGACGATTCGGAAGTACACGAATCTCTCGCTCAGGGGAGTCGCCCTCCATGCTTGGCATATCTAGATCCTCATCCCAAGGATCAAGAGGTGGCGGGTCGCACCCAGCTCCTGTCTCCGGTGCTGGAGCTGACTCCTCTATAGAGGGTGCGACAAAGGCAGCTCTCTCAGAGGTCTACCGTGGGGCCGTGGATTGACCCCGAAGAAGCTCAGTGAGTCTACGGATGGCGTTAGTCTGCTCCCGCCGTAGGCGACGCATCTTGTCCTGCTCGCTCTGCAGGTCCTCAATAGCCTGTGAGCGTGGGCTCATGACCCCTTAGGATGAAGAAGAGGGATCTAGTATCCTCTTTCCCTTATCACCGGATGGAGCCATGTCACCGCTCATTATGGGCCGAGAGCTCAACTTGGTCGGATTACAGAAATGTTAGCGTTTCTCGAGGATTTGTAACGCTAGAAACTTTTGACTCTCCGACCAAAAAATTGACTAAGCAAAAGTGCTGATGTCAGCAGGTGGTTGCTGACGTCAACATGACCTGATGACGTCAGCAAGAAAAATGCTGATGTCAGCTCCCCTCCTTTTCCTCTTTTCCTTTTTTTTGGTTGCTCCCCCTCCTACGCAGGGGAGGGCTGCTCCGTAGTAGCCGTGCGGAAGCTGCGCGAAAGCTCCGCAACAGCTTCAGCTTGGCTGCTGCTGCTGCTGCTGCGCTGGCACCAGCAGCAGCAGCTGCACGGCTGCTTGCGCAGCTCTGGCAGCACCTGCGCGATGCTGCTGTGTTGCAGCATAGCTGCGCGCTGCTGCCCCCGCGTGCTACTGTTGTGCTGTTGCTCTGCTGCGTTGTTGTTGCTTCTAGTGTATGCTACTCCTGCTGTTGCTCAATGCTGCTGCTGTTACATGCTGCTGCTGCCCGCCGTCGCCGCCGTTGCTCCACAGTGTTGCTGCGCGCTGCTCCTGCAGCGAGCTGCTGCTGTTGCGCGCTGTTGCTGCCGCGGGCTGCTGCTGCTGCTGCCAGCCGCCGCCTGCCGCTGCTATGGCCTGCTGCCGCCGCTGCTGGTGCCAATGCCAGCAGCTGCTAGCGGCTGCCGCCTGATGCAGGTGGCACGTGTTGCTGCTCGCGGCTGCGGCTGATGCACTCTCACGTGGGTGACGTCGCTGGCAGTCGGTGTCATCAGCAAGTCCTTGTGGATCGGCAACAACGGTGTAGCTCACTGCTGCTGCTATCCTGCGTCTCTGCTGCGCAGCTCGGCGAGAGGTGTCTCACCGCTCTGATCCCATGAGAAGATGCGTGGAAGCTTCCTAGGGACACAGCCGCCGACCAGGCGTTAATGCCTGGTCAGACGGTGACGACAATCACAGGTCGTGCACACAACGGCAAGAGTCTGGCTAGGAGACACAAGGCAAAGTGTCAGAATGCTTCAACAGCATTTGCAGAGAGAGAATGACAAATGACAGGTCCATGGCATAAGTACCTGCCGTGGCGCACGGCGGGTGTCGCACGCGGCAGTACAAGATCTGTCCTAAAACCGGCCCAAAACCACTGTTTTGGCCGTAACTCTGCGCAGACATGTCAGAAAGCTACGCCGTTTGAACGTAGATGTGCAAGATCAAAAGCCGGACGCAACGACTGGTCACATGCATGCATCTGGCATCAAACAGTGGACACACAATGCAAAAACATGCAAATCTGGCTCACGGCCAGTCCACCGATAAACTCTTACGTGCTGCAGCAAAACTGGAGGAGGTCCCGGGTAGCGTCCAGAGCTCTGGAACGGTCGTCGGTCAGCTCCAAGCTGGTATTCCGCCACCACATGACGCACCGGTACCACTAGGGTCCGCATCAGGGATCTGCACGAGTATGGACACGGCCGAGTGGTCACAGTAAACTGTACAGGTCGACAGGAATGTCACAAACCACAACAGTGAGCTATCTACATCTGTCCGCACAGCTTATAGTGACCACTCAGTTGCATTCGTACTAGCGGACATCCTTGACATAGACTGAGCCGGAGTCGACGCGTTGTTGGGTGATGGCTCACCCACCAACAGATGCCACACAGTTTCCATGGTGTCCGCAATGCTTGCTAGGACCTTCTACAGTGTTTCTGTAGTCTTGAGTATTTTCTCAATGGAATGGCTCTTACGAGAAATGTGCATGTCTTGCATATGTCCACCTGTCATAGCCAGATCCATGCATGTGTGTAGTATTGCATCTAGCTCAAGACTCTGCATGTGCAGGTTGTCGAAATTGCATTTGGATGCTTGTGCATAGAATTATAGACATTACACTTGTTTTGGGCTGGGTTTTGTTGGTTTGTCTGGCTTCCACCCGTCACGACTGACGCCGATGGATTACCCATATAGCCCAAGCTGAAAATCCTAGGCAGCAGGTTGGGGCAGTAGTGTTGTTGATGCAGCGTGCTGGCTTCCACGCTTGTTGCTTATTCTGTTACCCCCTCAATCAGCTGCTCTAGACTATAAGTCTGGATGCTCTGGGTTTGTTACTCATAAATGCGCGCGCCAGTGTTAGCGCCAGAAAGCAGCTGAAAACTGGAAGTAACTGATTAGGAGTGAAGAATGAGCAACAATGGGAGACCCCTCCAAGTTCTAGCTCCCCCCAACTCTTTATAGCTTGTTACTCAGCTAACCAGCCGATCAGAAAACAGTCCTAGATCTGTTTTCTGGCATCCAGGGTTTTCGAGGTGAGCTCTGCCAGACGGTCGACAGCCCAAAACCTGGACGTTGTCCATTTTGCCTGAAAACTTGATCATACCATGATACCGACACCGCGAACGCATTCGTGCGGTTAGAAACAACTAAAAAAATAGCAGCGAAGAGATATTGCTGCCCGAACCCAGGTAGTGCCTACGAAGGTCCATTGTGCCAAAGATTGTCACACAACAAGAAACATGGACCCTAGGCAAAGCATGACGCTATATACACAATAGCAATGTCAGAGCAAGCACTGCACGCATGCAGACAGCCGCTGCGGTGGTAGTGACCGCCACTGGCTCGACCGCCAGGGAGGCCTGCCGATGGAGCTGAGCACGTTGAGGCAGGGAGGAGGCTCCTGCAATCTATGTGTAGGCCTCAGCGTGCGTTGGCTCCACCGGACGACACTCTAGCAGCATCAAGTCTCGCTGTCACTCATCTGCACGCCGATGTACACAAGCCGGGAGGACACACCAGACTACAATGAGAGACGCGGAAAAAACCACACTCCCCCATGACTCACAGGCGTAGTGCACATGGGCGGACAACGTTACATTCAACACATTGACTCCCCAGGGCACATAGAGATGCAGGCAAGGACAAAGAGTGTAACTCATAGACGGACGCCGACTAAACTCACATCCTTCTTGAATGAGTCGCACTTCGGTGCCTTGGTCAAGAAGTCAGCCAATTGATGTGCTGTCTCAAACCACATAATGCTGATGCTTCCGTCATGCAACAACGAACGCACATAGTGATACTTAACATTGATGTGCTTTGTGCGTGTGTGATGCATGCCGTCATTGTCGGTGATGGCCATGGCACTCTCATCGTCACAATGTAGTGTGGTGGATACAACGAACTCACGTAGCTCGGACAACAGATGACGCAACCACACGCTCTCACATGCGCTTGAACCAAGGGCTACGTACTCAGCCTCAGCAGTGCTGCGTGTAATGCACCCCTGCTTGCCACTGTGCCAGGACACCGCCGTGCCACCAATCAGAAATATCTAGCCTGTGCAGCTCTTGCCGTTCGGACTGCTCGCCCAGTCACTGTCGCTGTAGCCCATTACGACAACAGACGGCTGTCGATGGCACATGAGACCTCACCATGGAGTCCAGACGACATAGCACAGTACTCGGATTGCGGCCTCGAAGTGGAGGTGATGTGGCTCCTGAGAGAACTGAGCCAGGAGGTTGACAGCGAACGCGATGTCTGGGCGCATTGTCGTCGTCTGGAACATCAGTGACCCGATGACATGCAAATACGCGGTTACATCTACTGGCTCCCGCACCACAGCTGGATCAGAACTCTTGAGCCATGCCTGACCGTCAGGCGACATGGGTGAGGATGTTCTCGGCACAAGGGGCAGGTCCTCAGCGAAGCGCCCGGACAGGGTATGGACATCGGCGGCTTGATGGACATGAAGTATGCCCGCGGGGCAATCATGCTCAAGCTCCATGCCCAGAAAGACTCGCGCTGGCCCAAGGTCCTTCATGTGGTAGGTAACGTGTACTAGGTCCTTGACCCGCTGGTTGGTAGCTGCATCCGATGATGCGATGAGTAGATCGTCGACATAAACCAAGACCACAACGAGGATCTGACCTCGTGGGCTGCTGAATAGCACGGGGTCGGTAGAGTTGCAAAGGAGGCCATCACTAAGAAGCGTACAACTGATCTCTTGGTTCCAGCAGTGCAGTGACTGCTTCAAGCCATAGAGGGCCTTCCGCAGCTTCCAGACCTTGCCAGAGCCGTCGTCGAAGCCTAGAGGCTGCATCATGTAGAGCTCCTCACCTTCCAGTGAGCCATGGAGGAAGGCGTTGCTCACATCCATCTGATGCAGTTCCCACCCATGCTGGGTAACCAGGCCGAACAACGCTCGGCTTGTGGAGAACCGACCAACCGAGGCGAAGATCTGGTCATAGTTGATCCCATGTACCTAAGAAAACCCCTCGGCCGTAAGAGGGGCCTTGTACTTGTCCGGGGACCTGTCCGGCTTCCACTTTTGCCGGAGAACCCACTTGGCGTCGATGGCCTTGCGGCCCGGGGGAAGGTCAACAAGCTCATAGACGTGATGTTGTCGAATGGCGGCTAGCTCGTTGGCACAGGGGGCTTCTCTGTGAGTGGCCTCGGGAGACGCCCGAGCCTCACATAGGGTGGTTGGGTCCTCTGATCGCTTAGTGTGGCAGACAGTGAGGGCGTCTGCATCACGTGCCCCTAGTGGCATCCGTGTAAGCATGGCTGCAACGGCATACCGATTGTCCTGATGAAGCAGGGCATAGCCCAGAGCTGACCTTGGATGTAGGTCGGCGATGACTGACAGTCTGGCCAAGCCGAGTGCCTTGGTGCCGGGGTCCCCACTCACGACCGTGGGAGTGGATCTGACACGAGGTGAGGACTTTCGTGGAATGACAGGGGGTCCTTGGGTGAGAGGACGTGCGGAGGTGGCCTGAGTGCCAACTGTCGGCCAGGGTCTGAGGCTCCCGGCCCGACCACGTGTGTAGCGTGCCAATACGGATGGGACGGCTGGTCTTGAGGGGCCGACAGACGCGGATGAGGCAGCCGGCCCTTAGGGATCGGCAGACACAAACAAGGAAGCCGGCCTTGAGGGGCTAGCAGACACGGACAGGGCAGCTGGCCCTGAATGGCTGGCGGACACGGACGGGGCAGCCGGCCCTGAGGGGCTTGCGGACACGGACAGGACGGCCGGCCCTGAGGGACTGACAGACACAGACGGGGCAATCGGCCCTGAGGAGCTGACAGACATGGGCGAGGCGACCGGCCCTGAGGGGCTCGCAGACACGGACGGGGCAGTCGACCCTGAGGGGTAGACAAAAACGGACGGGCCAGCCGGCCCTGAGGGGCTGGCGGACACGAGCGGGGCGGCCGACCCTGAGGAGCTGGCAGACACGGACGGGGCAGCCGGCCCGGAGGGGCTGGCGGATACAGATGGGGCAGCCGGCGAAGGTGGGTCCACGGGCGCGGACGATGGAACGCCCGGACACGATTGCACGGAGGACGAATCCACCACTACCCCATGCGACAAGAGGAACATGGACACGCCGGAGCGGACTAGGCCACGGGGAAAAAGGTCCTCGAAGAAGAGGGCATCGCGGGACTCGACGATGCAGTGTTGGGCGGGATCCCAAAAACACCATGCCTTTGACTGGCGTGAGATGCCAAGGAAGGTGCATGGACGACTGCGAGGCTCAAGCTTGTCCTGGTGCGGGGTAGGCAACCACACCATAGCGACGCTACCCCAGACACAAGCCGGACGCAGGTTGACGTGTTCTCCACACCAGTCTTGGTCTTGGGTGGACTAACGGGGAATGTGTCTGTGGGGAATTCGGTTCCAGACTCACGTCATGTAGGTCATGGCCTCAAAGTAGAAGCCGTCTGAGATACCGGACTCGACTCGCATGGTGCGGACGGCGTCGGCCATGGTGCGGTTCCATCGCTCAGAGAAGCCGTTCTAGGCTAGCGTGTAAGGTGCCGACGTCTCATGATGGACACCACGGGAGGCGAGGAAGAGTATGGTCTCCCCCAGAAACTCACCGCCGCGATCAGAACTGAAGCGGCGGAGAGGGCGACCACCCTCGCGTTCAGCGCGGACCAGCCATTCCCCAATGGTGGGAGCGACGTCACTCTTCTGCCGCAGGTAGAAGACCCAGCGATAGCGAGATTCATCGTCTGTAAGGTTCAGGACATAACGACTGTGCTCACCGACTTACTGTGTCGGGAGGGGACCCATAACATCAGAGTGAACGAGGTCGAGCGGGGCGGATGCTTGAGAGGCAGAGAGGGGATAGGTGGAATAGTGCATCTTGCCCTGAGAGCAATCAATGCACTCCGTGGGACACAGCAGAGGAAAGGAGGCTGAGTCAAGACCTGTGGCCGGCTGTGTACAAAGCATGCTGTCAATAGCGACTGAGTGGACGTGATAGAGGCGGCAACGTAGGAGACGCGTGTGCTGCGGGGATAAGGTGTTGGTGACGAACACGTGGAAAGTATATTCCCACGAGGAGGAGACCGAGGTGGGAGCCGACAGGCGCGACACATGCCACAAGTTGCCACGGGCGGTGGCGTGCAGAACGACACGACCGGACGGATGTAATGACACAGTGCCCACACCACGTGAATGCAAAACGTCCATGCTCATGCGATCAAGGGAGGTGATAGACAAGAGGCTAAGCTCAAGGCCAAGGACGAAGAGAACATCAGTCAAGAAGACATCACCCGCTGGACCACGGAAACGAACGACGCCAACACCACGAACGGGCAATACCTAACCAGATCCCGTGCGAACCCCGGTGCCATCGATGACGGGACCAAGAACACTGAAGGCCTCGCGCGAGGCCGTTATGTGATGCGTGGCCCCAGAGTCGATGATCCAGGTCTCGGACGGATCCTGGACCGGTGTGGCCAGGTCGCTGACAGACACATGGCAATGGGCGAGCGACGCTGACGAAGTGAACGGAGGCACAAACCAGGAGTGCCAGTCATCTAGCCAGGCGACATCGTCTCGGAGAGGAGCGGGAGGAAAGGACACGGCAGAGGACGAGACGGATGGGGATACAAGACATGATTGCAACACTGACTCTGTCATGCAGGGTGGAGAGGAAGTGGCGACAGCGCAACTCGCACTTCCTTGGGGAGGAGAGCGAGGAAGGCCAACCTGGAAGGCGATGAACTGCTCCAGTAGGCGCTCGCGGGTGGAGGGTCCAACGGAGTAGACCGACTGCGGTGTGATGGTGCCGGAGTCCAGGAAGGGAAAGGAAGGCACCGGGGACGGAGCAGAGGGTACGGACAGCTGTGGAGGAAGCTACGACGAGGTCAGCACGGGTGGCACGGATGTGATAGGAGCAGCGACGATCACGTCACTGGTGGCAAGGCGGCACTTGCACTGGCGACGCATGGTAGCAATGACACGAGCCTCGTCAGTCGGGAGTGGACACGTGTACCACTCGTGTCCTGACTGGCCACAGTTGTGGCAGACGAGGCTGGCGCTACCTTATCCGCTAGTCTGTTGCTGAGTCCCTTTGCCCTTCTTACCCCACCGCTTCTACTTGCCAGAGGAGGGGGCACCGGAAGATGCTGTTGCTTCTGGGGCGGCGACAGTCACTGAGGTGACGGCAGGAGAGGCGACGGCAGGAGAGGCGATGGCAGGGGAGACAAGGGACTCCATGTGATGGATGTGCGGCTCCTGATGGGCTTCCTTGATGCGGAGGAAGAGCTCGTACGCCTAGAGCATGAGGGTATCTTGGGCAGCCATCGCGGCGAGAACGTCATGGGAGTAGTGGACAAAGACGTCGGAGAAGGTGGTGGTGGTGCCGCGCTTGATGGTCAGGAGCGTGGAGAGAGAGGGTGGCGCGGTGTCTCCAAGGCGGCGGAGAAGATCCTCTGCGCACTGCCAATAGGAGGTGACCGTCTCGATCTCCGTCATGCGAAGGGAGTTGAACTCCCGGAGCAGGCGGCTGGTCTCAGCATCACTGGATATGCGATAAGGGCACGTGAGTACGTGCCAGGCTGCTGCTGGGTCAGGGAGGGCACCAGTGGTGGTGTCGCAGAGGAAGGGCTTAAGGGTGAGACGTGTGGTTGGAGGGACGACAGGGACGAGAGCACGAACGGCACGACCGGCATCATAGAGCTGGTCAGCCTGGGTGGAGTTGAAGGGGAGGACGTAGTAGGGCCACAGAATTTTTCCTTGTGCCCAGATCCGAAAGATGAGCTCCCACCTCCGGAACTAGTCGCCAGCCTGAAGCTGCGGCGGTGGGATTTTGAAGTCCTTTGGCCTGCGGCAGGCACCCAGAGTGGAGCCTAGGACTGACGTCGCCGTCTGTTGTTGGCGTAGGGTGTGTTGTTGTACCAAGTATGATGTGGCAAAAGAAACCGCAGGGCTCCCATATCAGTTAGAAGTGATGTCAGGTTGAAATGGTTGACTTTAGCAGGTGCTGTTGCATTATCTGCAGAGTTTTTTTTGTGTTGATGACGTTAGCAGTGACGTTAGCAATAACGTCTCCTGAAATACTGCTGACGTCAGCATTAGCTGTTACTGAAGCCGCTGCCGTGTCCGCCACAGGATGTTAGCTGGTATTGACGCGGCTGCTGCTATTGCCACCGCCGCTGCTGCTATTGCCACTGCCGCTGTTGCTACTGCTATTGCTGGTGGATCGCTCTTGCAATTGCTGCTACTACTGCTGTTGCTGACGTTGCTGCAGCTACTACTGTTGCTTCTGCTGCTACTGCGATTGCGGCTACAGCAGCCACTGTTGCTGCTGCTGCTAGGTTGCTGAGCGCTGCCGCGGCTGTTGTGGCCACTACAGCGGTCGTGATGGCAGCAGTCNTGTTACTGAAGCCGCTGCCGTGTCCGCCACAGGATGTTAGCTGGTATTGACGCGGCTGCTGCTATTGCCACCGCCGCTGCTGCTATTGCCACTGCCGCTGTTGCTACTGCTATTGCTGGTGGATCGCTCTTGCAATTGCTGCTACTACTGCTGTTGCTGACGTTGCTGCAGCTACTACTGTTGCTTCTGCTGCTACTGCGATTGCGGCTACAGCAGCCACTGTTGCTGCTGCTGCTAGGTTGCTGAGCGCTGCCGCGGCTGTTGTGGCCACTACAGCGGTCGTGATGGCAGCAGTCGCTGCTGAAAAAACACTTGTGGGATGGGGAATTTTTCAGTTTTTTTTTCCTTTTTTTTCTCTTGGTTGCACAGCATGCTTGCTGCTCGCTACGAGCCGCGAGCAGCGAGCAGCGAGCTCCCTGCTCGCTACCCACTGGTTACTATGGGCCGTGAGCAGCAAGCCCGCTGCTCGCAGCTTGCAGCCCGCTGCAGGCAGCGGGCTGCAAACAGCTGCAGCTCCAGCCACTGCTGTTGCGAGCTGCACCTGCTGCTGCAGCGGGCTGCGGCTAGCTGCGGCTGTAGCTGCTACTGCTGCTTGCTGCAGGCTGCGTCTGGCTGCTGCTCGCTGCTGCTGCTATTGTAGCTGGCTGCTGTAGCTGCTCGCTACTGGCTGCTGCTTGCTACTGTTGTTGTTCTCGCCGGCTGCTGCTACTGTTGCTACGCAATGCTGCTGCTCCAAGCCGCTGCGGGCTGCAACTGCTACAAGCTGTCGCGAGCTGTTGCTGTTGCCGGCCGCAACTGCTCAGCACAGTTGCTGCTGGCTGCTGCTGCCACTACTCGCTACTGTTGCAAGCTGCTGTCGTTCTTGCTGCTTGCAACACGATCACACCTGGTCAACGTGT
The DNA here is from genome assembly GCA_023375785.1 of Penium margaritaceum. Lineage (NCBI taxonomy): Eukaryota > Viridiplantae > Streptophyta > Zygnematophyceae > Desmidiales > Peniaceae > Penium > Penium margaritaceum. The sequence goes on from SZWC01001534.1 coordinate 235,549, forward strand.
GTCGTTGTCCCGATGCCTGACGTCGCTAGCCGCTCACCTCCTCGCGTCACGCGTGGAGGTCAGTGCTGCCGAAACATTTTGGCAGCATTTCCCCTGGCCCAGTGGCCATGGGGAAAATTCTCATGTCGCCACCAGGCTTGTCAATGCTACCGGGAGAAATCCAGCAGCATTTCCCCTTCATTGGCGCATATGGGGGTCCGCCGGTGTTGCCTGGCACCTGTACGCCAGTCTTCTGCTGCTGTTGCTATGCATTGGCTCTGATACCAAGCTGGAAATCCTAGGCAGTAGGTTGGGGCAGCAGCGTTATTGATGTAGCGTGCTGGCTTCCACGCTCGTTGCTTAGTCTGTTGCCCCCTCAGTCAGCTTCTCTAGAGTCTAAGTCTGGATGCTCTGGGTTTGTTACTTAGAAATGCGCGCGCCAGTGTTAACGCCAGAAAGCAGCTGAAAACTGGCAGTAACTGATTAGGAGTGAAGAATGAGCAACAATGGGAGATCCCACCAAGTTCTAGCTCCCCCCCAGCTCTGTAGAGCTTGTTACTCAGCTAACCAACCAATCAGAAAATAGTCCTAGATCTATTTTCTGGCTGGCAGGGTTTTCTCGGTGAGCCCTGCCAGACGGCCGACAGCCCAAAACCCGGGCGTCGTCCGTTTTGCCTGAAAACTGGACCACACCATAATACCGTCGCTGCAAGCGCAGTCGTGTGGTCAGAAACATCTAGAAAAAAAGTAGCAAAGGTTTATGGCTGCCCGAACTCAGGCAGTGCCTACGAAGGTCCATTGTGTCAAACAGTGTCACGCAACAAGAAACATGGACCCTAGGGAGATCATGATGCCGCAGACACAATAACACAGTCAGATCCAGCACTGCACGCATGCAGACAGCCACTGCGGTGGCAGTGACCACCAGCGGCTCGACCGCCAGGGAGGCCTGCCGATAGAGCTGAGCACGTTGACTCAGGGAGGAGGCTCTAGCAAGATACTTGTAGGCCTCAGCGTGCGTCGGCTCCATCGGACGACACTCCAATAGCGTCAAGTCTCACCGTCAGTCATCTACACACTGATGTAAACAAGCCAGGAGGACACAACATAGTAGAATGAGAGACACGGAAAAACTTACACCCCACGTTGGTGGTATAGGGTAGAGCATGATGACACGACGGGCCTCCGGAGAGCTAGAAATGTTAGGCAGCAGGTTAGGGAAACAGCGTTGTTGATGCAGCGTGCGGGCTTCCACGCTCGTTGCTTAGTCTGCTGCCCCCTCAGTCTCTCGCTCTAGAGTCTAAGTCTCGATGCTCTTGGTTTGTTACTCAGAAATGCGCGCGCCAGTGTTAGCGCCATAAAGCAGCTAAAAACTAAAAGTGACTGGTGAGGAATGAAGAATGAACAACAATGGGAGACCCCTCCAATTTCTAGCTCCCCCCCAGCTCTGTAGAGCTTGTTACTCAACTAACCAGCCAATCAGAAAATAGACCTAGACTTATTCTCTTTCAAGCAGGGTTTTCTCGATGAGTCCTGCCAGACAGCCCAAAACCCGGGCGTCGTCCGTTTTGCCTAAAAACTGGACCATACCATGATACCGACGCTATGAACGCAGTCTTGTGGTCAGAAACAGTTAGAAATATAGTGGCGAGGAGTTATGGCTGCCCGAACCCAGGCAGTGCCTGCAATGGTCCATGATGCCAAACAGTGCCACGCAACATGAGACATGGACCCTAGACTTAGCATGACGTTGCAGACGCAACAGTACAGTTAGATCCCGAGCTAGACGCATGCAGATAGCATCTGCGGTGGTAGTGACCACTGGCGAGGAGGCTGCCGATGGAGCTGAGCATGTTGCCACAGGGAGGAGGCTCAAGCGAGATGCGTGTAGGCCTGAGCGTGCGTCGGCTCTACCGAATGACACTCCAGCAGCGTCGAGTCTTGCCGTCAGTCATCTGCACGCCGATGTACACAAGCCGGGAGGACACAATAGAGCACAATGAGAGATGCAAAAAAACCAAGAAGCCCCCATGACTCAGAGCCGTAGTGCACATGGGCGGGCAGCGACACATTCAAGAGACAGACTCCCACAGTGCACATAAAGACGTAGGCCAGAACAAAGAGTGCAACTTACGGACGAATGCTGACTAAACTCACAGCCTTCTTTAACGTATCGCGCTTCAGTGCCTTGGTCAAGAAGTCAGCCAGCTCCCGTGTTGTCTCAATCCAGACAATGCTAACGCTGCTGTCATGCAACAACAAACGCACATAGTGATACTCTACATTGATGTGCTTTGTACGTGTGTGATGCACGCCGTCATTTTTGGAGATGGCCATGGCACTCTCATTGTCACAATGCAACGTGATGGATGTGTCGGACTGACGCAACTTGGACAACAGACGATGCAGACAAACGCTCTCACATGCGCCTGAACCTAGGGCTACGTACTCACCCTCAGAAGTGCTGCATGCAATGCACCCTTGCTTGCCACTGCGCCGAGACGGGGGGCTGCACAGGAGGCCACTGCGGAGGAGCGTGGTTCATGACCTCGCACGGTTCATCACTCAGAGCCGTAGTGCACATGCCACCGACTAGAAAGATCCAACCAGTGCGGGTCTTACCGTCCGGACTTTCGGCCCAGTCACTGTCATGTAGCCCACCGCGACAACAGACGGATGTCGGCGGAACATGAGACCTCGTCGAGGAGTCGAGATGACATAGCGTAGTACTCGGATCGCGCCCTCGAAGTGGAGGTGATGCGGCTCCTGAGAGAACTGAGCCAGGAGGTTGACAGCGAACACGATATCTGGGTGCGTCATCGTCGCCAGGAACATCAATGACCCGATGACTCGTAGATACGAGGTCACGTCAACTGGCTCCCCCACAACGGATGGGTCAGAGCTCTTCAGCTTTGCCTGGCCATCGGTTGACATGGGTGAGGATGCGCTCGACATGAGGGGCAAGTCCTCGGCGAAGCGAGTGGACAGAGTTTGTACATAGGCGGCCTGATGGACATGCAGGATGCCCTCGGAGAGATCATGCTCGAGCTCCATGCCCAGGAAGACTCGGGCAGACCCGAGATCCTTCATGTGGTAGGCGGTGTGCAGCAGGTCCTTGACGCGCTGGATGGCAGCCACGTCTGGTGACGTGATGAGGAGATTGTCGACGTACACCAGGACAGCTGCGAAGGTTTGGCCTCGCGGGGTGATGAACAGTGCGAGGTCAGCAGAACTGCACAGGAGGCCACTGCGGAGGAGCGTGCGACTTATCTCCTGGTTCCAGCATCGAGGCGACTACTTCAGGCCATGGAGGGCCTTTCGCAGCCGCTAGACCTTCCCAATGTCATCGTCGAAGCTTGGAGGCTGTACCATGTAGAGCTCCTCGCCCTCCAGCAAATCATGGAGGAAAGCGTTGCTCACGTCCATCTGATGTAGCTCCCACCCGTGCTGGGCGACCAGGCTAAACAGCGACCGGCTAGTGGAGAGTCGGCCAACAGGGGCAAAGATCTTGTCGTAATAAATCCTTGGGACCTGAGCGAACCCCTTGGCTGTGAGGCGGGCCTTGTACTTGTCCAAGGACACATCCGACTTCACCTTGCGTCGGAGGTCCCACTTGGCACCGATGGCTTTCCGACCTAGAGGGAAATCGACGAGATCATACACGTGGTGCCACCGGATAGGAGCAAGCTCGTCGGTGCAAGCAGCATCTCAATGTGTTGCCTTGGGAGAGGAACGAGCCTCGCGTAGGGTGGCTAGATCCTTCAGGCGCGTCATGGAGTGGATTGCAAGGGCATGTGCATCTCGAGCTCTAGGTGGGACACGTGTGAGTGTAGCCGTGATAGCATGCCAATGCTCCAAATGGAGTATGGTGTAGCCCCATGCAGAGCCCGGGTGGAGTTCTACAATAATGGCTTAAGTGGTTAAGTTGAGGGCCTTGGTGCTAGGGTCCCCACTCAGTAGGAGTGGAAGAGACACGTGGGACGATGGGGTGCCGAGACGCCACAGCACGTGGTGTGGTGATCTATGCGCTCAAGAACGACCTGGGTCAGAGGCTGCCACCTGGGCCACATGTGTAGCAAGGTAGGGCAATAGATGGCACTGAATTCGAGGTGCTGGCGGAGGCCGACGGAGCTGCTGGTACAAAGGGACCAGCGGATGCGGACGGGTCTACCGGCCCGGAAGGACCAACAGACACGGACAGGGCTGCCGGCGCAAAGGGGCCAGCAGACTCGACAGGAGTTGTTGGCCCGGAGGAACCAACGGACCCGACAGGGGCTACCGGCCCGGAGGAGCCAGCGGTCGGAACTAGGGCTGCCGATCCAGAGGGGCCAGCGGACGCAACTGGGGTTGCCGGCCCGGAGGGGCTAACGGACGCAAATGGGGCTGCCGGCCCGGAGGGGTCAGCGGACGCGACTGGGGCTGCCGGCTCGAAGGAGCCGGCGGACGCGACTAGGGCTGCCGGCCCGGAGGGGCCAGCGGACACGATTGGGGCTACCGGCTCGGAGGAGCCAGCAGACGCGACTGGGGATGCCGGCCCGGAGGAGCCAATGGACGCGACTGGGGATGTCGGCCCAAAGGGGCCAGCGGACACGACTGTGGCTACGGGCTCGGAAGGATCATGTGATGTGCCGCCCGGAAGCAGTAGGACGTGGAACGGATTCACCACTCCCCCCCGCAACGGGAGGGACACCGACGAGCCGGAGCGGATGAGGTCGCGAGGAAAAAACTCCTCAAAGAAGATGGCATCGCAGCTCTTGACGATGCAGTGTCGGGAGGGATCCCAGAAGCGCCAGGCCTTGGACTGATGGGAGATACGAGGAAGGTGCAAGGACACCCATGGGGGGCATGCTGGCCTCCCTACTGTGGAGTGGGCAGCCACACAGTGGCCACGTAGCCCCAAACACGAGCTGGTCGGAGGTTAGCACGCTGATCGCACCAGTGTTGGTACAACGTAGACTGGCGGGGAAGGTTTTCGTGGGGAATCCAATTCTAGACCCACGTCATGTAGGCCATGGCATCGAAGTAGAAGCCATCGGAGAGGCCTGACTTGACTCGCATGGCGCGGACGGCGTCAGCCATGGTGAGGTTCCTCCGGTCGGAGACGCCGTTCTGGGTGGGTGTGTAACGTGCCGACGTCTCGTGGTGGATACCACGGGAGGCAAGGAAAGTCTTGGTCTCTCCCATGTACTCGCCATCGCGATCGGAGCGAAAGTGACAGAGAGGCCAACCACACTCACACTCAATACGGACAAGCCACTCCCGAATGGTCGGAGTGACATCGCTCTTCTGCTGAACGCAGAAGACTCAGCGGTAGCGAGAGTAGTCGTCAGTGAGGGTGAGGACATAGCGGCCATGCTCCCCAACAGACTTAGTAGGGAGAGGACCCATGACATCGGAATGGACGAGGTCCAGAGGGGGCGGACGCCCGGGAGAAGGACTTGGGGTAGGTGGAGCGGTGCATCTTGCCCTGAGCGCAGTTAATGCACTCTATGGGGCACGGCCAGGGGAAGGAGTCCGGATCGAGGCCCTTGGCCGGCTGGGTGCGGAGCATGCTGTCGGCCGCAGCAGAGTACACGTGGCAAAGGTGGCGGTGCAAGAGACGGGTGTGCCGCGGGAACATGGTGCTAGTGACAACGACATGGCCCGTCGGGGCGGACGGGGTGGGGATGGTGGGATGGAAGGATAGACGCGGTCATGCCACACGTTGTCACGGGCAGTGGCATGCAGAATGACAAGATCGGACGGACGTAACGACACAGTGCCAACACCACACGAGTGGAGAACGTCCAGGCTCATGCAGTCAAGGGCAGTGACAGACAGAAGGCTGAGCTCAAGACCTAGGACGAAGAGGACGTCGGTCACGAAAACATCACCGGCAGGACCACGAAAACAAACAACGCCGACATTGCAGATAGGTAACACTTGTCCGGAGCCCATCCAAACACTAGGCACATTGCCAACAGGACCAAGCACACTGAAGGCCTCGCGAGAGGCGGTCATGTGATGTGTGGCCCCGGAGTCCATGATCCAGGTCTCGGCAGGGTCTTGGACCAGAGTTGCCAAATCACTAACAGTCACATGGCAGCAAGCAAGGGACGGGGATGCAGTGGACGGTGGCGTGAACCGAGACTGCCAATCGTCAAGCCACGCAATGTCGCCATAGAGAGGGGTAGAGGGTATGGGAGACGACGAGGCGGATGAGGAAATAGGACATGACCACAACTCAGTCTCAGTCATGCAAGGCAGGTTAGACGGGCAGGAGGTAATGCAACTTGCACTTCCCTGGGGGATAGGACGAGGCAGGCCGAGCTGGAGCGCGATGAACTGCTCCAATTGACGCTCGCGAGTGGACGGTTTGGGAGTGTAGATAGAGCGCGGAGTGACTGCGCCAGAGCTCGGATAGGAGTGCACCGGAGATGGAAACGGAGGCGCCGATGGCTGCAGATGATATTGTAGTGGAGCTGGCAACAAAGGGACTAGCGCGGTTGTCGGAGGAGTGGTACTGCTGGACGGGGTGGAGGCATCAGAGCCGGCGACGGCAATGGCGGTAGATTTGAGACGGTGCTCACGTTGGCGATGCATGGTGGCGATGACGCGCGCCTCGTCCGCCGGTAACAGGCAAGTGTACCACCCGTGTCCTGGCTGGCCACGGTTGTGGCAGAACGAGCCACCACCACTAGACCCAGTCGGCTGCTGCTGCTGCCGAGGGCCCTTGCCCTTCTTTCCCTTGCTCTTCTTCTTCGTCGACAATGAAGAGCTGGTGGATGCAGCTGCTACGGGGAAAGCGATGACCACGGAGGCGACTACAGGGGAGGCGAGGACCTTGGTGCGCTGGATGCGGGACTCCAGATGAGCTTCCTCGATCCTGAGGAAGAGCTTGTATGCCCAGGGCATGAGGGTGCCCCGGACCGCCATACTGGAAACGACATCCTGGGATTAGTGGACGAAGATGTCCGCATACGTAGCGATGGCACCGCGCTTGATGGTGAGAAGCTCGGCCAAAAGGGGTGGAGCAAAGGTGCCTAGGTGACGAAGGATGTCCTCAGCCCACAACCAGTAGGAGGTGACAGTCTCGGTCTCCCCCATGTGTAGGGAGTTGAACTCCCGTAGTAGGCGGTTGGTCTCAGCCTCCCTCAATAGGCGATGGGGGCGGGTGAGGACGTGCTATGCGGTTGCAGGGTCTGGGGTTCCATCGGCAGTGAAGTCGCCAAGGAAGGGCTCTAGGGCCAGGCGTGAAGCCGGAGGAGCGACTGGGATGAGGGCACGAGCGGTGCAACCAGCATCATACAGCTGGTCAGCCTGTGTGGAGTCGTACGAAAGGGTGTAGTACACACACAAGCCCTCACCCTGTGCCCAGCTGCGGAAACTGAGTTCCCAGCTCCAAAACTGCTCACCGGTGTGAAGCGGCGGGGGCGGGGTCTCAAAGTCCTTTGGCCTGCGGCCCACACCCAAAGTGGGGCCAAAGACTGAAGTCAATATCCGCCACTGACGCTGAGTCTGCTGCTGCGCCAAGTAATGCGTGGCAGCAGACACAATGGGGCTGGCGTGCCTAGGGGAAGGAAAGGTGGTAGGGTACTAGTGTGAGTCTATGATGCCAACGGCTACAGTACTGCAAGTTGCTGCGTCAATGCGACAATCTGTTGTTGAATGGCGGCCGGGGGGGCGGATGCGCTCGCGACGCAGCCTGTAGACTGCTACTGCTGCTGTTGCTGCTACTGCTATTGCTGTTGTTGCTATTGTTGCTATTGATGTTGCTACTGCTGTTGTTGATGCTGCTACTACTCCTGCTGCTGCTGCAAGACAGGGGGGCTGAGGGACCCCCCAATAGAGGAGGACCCCTCCCCACTAGGGTTGTTAGCCATGGTGGGTTGTGGTGCTCCCCTGATTTTTTTTTGCTTATGTCAGCAGTGACATCAGCCTAGGATGGCTGATGTCAGCAGCTGTTGCTGCGTTGTTGCAGGGTGGCTATTGTAGAGTATCTGCCCCTGTTTTCTCAAAAACAAATGTTGATGATGTCAGTAGCGACGTGAGCTGACGACTGCTGACGTCAACAATGGCTAGTGCTAGGGCCGCTGCTATGGCAACTACACGATAGTGGCTGTTGTTGCTACAGCCGCTGCTGCTGGTCTACTGTTGCAGCTACTGTTGCGGCTGCTGCTGCTGTAGGTGCTGTTGTTGTAGCTACTGCGGCTACTGCTGCTGCTGCGGCTGTTGTTACAGTAGCAGCTGCTGCTGTTGCTGCTGTTGCTGCTATTACTGCTGCTTCTACTATTAAGATGTTAATGCTGCTGGTGCTAAGCTGGTGCGTGCTGCTACGACTGTTGTGGCTGTTGTGGCGGCTATGGAAGTGGCTACAGCCACTGCACAGCCACTGGTGCTGCTATTACTGCTGCTTCTTTTTCCCCTTTTCGTTGGTCACAGTGAGCTCGCTAGTCGCTGTGAGCAGCGAGCTATGAGTAGCAAGCTTGCTGCTTGCTGCTTGTACTCGCTGCTCACTGCAAGTAGCAAGCTTGTTGATTGTAGCTCGTTACTCGTGGCAAGTAGCGACCTGCGAGAAGCTGCATCTGCTGCTTTTGCTAGCTATTGCTACAGCGGCTGCTACTAGCTGCTTCTGCTAGCTGTTGCTGGCTACTGCTCACTGCTGATGGTACTACAACTAGCTACTACTGCTGCTCGCTGCTACTGCTGGTGCAGCCTGCTACTGTTGCTGCTCGCTGCTGAAGCTGCCGCTCACTACTGCTGCTGCTTGTCTTGCTGCAAGCTGCTGCTAGCTGCTCCTGGTGGTTGTTGCTACTACGGGCTACTGTTGCAAGCTTTTGCGAGCTGCTAGGAGCTCTCGCTGTTGCCGGGTGCTGCTGCTACGTTTAGATACTGCTGGCCGCTGCAGCCAGTGCTCGCTATGTTGCTGCTGCGTGATGCTGCTGTCAGTCACTGCACCTTGGTGACGTTGCCCCTTGTGTCGTCGTCGTGATGCGTGACGTCGCTGGCCGCTCACCTCCTCGCGTCACACGTGGGGGTCAGTCCTGCTGGAGAAAATCCGGCAGCATTTCCCCTGGCCCACTGGCCGTGGGAAAAAAATCAGACGCCGCCACCAAGCGGGACAATGCTTCCGAAAAAAAATCCGGCAGCATTTCCCCTGCACTGGCGCGTATGGGGGTCAACCGGCATTGTCTGGAACCTGTACGCCAGTATTCTGCTGTTGCTGCTACGATGAAGCTAGAAATGCAAGGCAGCAGGTTGGAGCAGAAGCGTTGTTCATGCAGCGTGCGGGCTTCCATACTCGTTGCTTACTCTGTTGCCCCCTCAGTCTGCCGCTCTAGAGTCTAAGTCTGGATGCTATGGGTTTGTNGCACTGGCGCGTATGGGGGTCAACCGGCATTGTCTGGAACCTGTACGCCAGTATTCTGCTGTTGCTGCTACGACGAAGCTAGAAATGCAAGGCAGCAGGTTGGAGCAGAAGCGTTGTTCATGCAGCGTGCGGGCTTCCATACTCGTTGCTTACTCTGTTGCCCCCTCAGTCTGCCGCTCTAGAGTCTAAGTCTGGATGCTATGGGTTTGTTACTGAGAAACGCACACGCCAGTGTTAGCGCCAGAAAGTAGCTTAAAACTGAAAGTGACTGATTAGGAATGAAGAATGAACAACAATGGGAGACCCCTCCAAGTTCTAGTCCCCCCCCCCCAGGCTTTGTAGAGCTTGTTACTCAACAAACCGGCCAATCAGAAAACAGACCTAGACCTATTTCCTGGCAGGCATGTTTTCTCGGTGAGCCCTACCAGACGGCCGACAGCCCAAAACTTAGGCGTCATCCGTTTCGCCTGAAAACTGGGCCATACCATAATACCAATGTTGCGAACGCAGTCGTGTAGTCAGAAAAAGTTAGAAAAATATCAGTGAAGAGTTATGGCTGCCCGAACCCAGGTAGTGCCTACGATGGTCCATGATGCCAAATAGTGCCACGCAACACGAGACATGGACCCTAGACAAAGCATGACGCTGCAGAGACTACAGTACAGTCAGATCCAGCGCTGGACGCATGCAGACAACATCTATGGTGACAGTGACCGCCGGCGGCCAGACCGCCAAGGAGGCCTGCCGATGGAGCTGAGCACGTTGCCGCAGGGAGGAGGCTCCAGTAAGCTGTGAGTAGTCCTCATCGTGCGTCGGCTCCACCGGATGACACTCCAGCAACGTCAAGTCTCGCCGTTAGTCATCTGCACGTCGATGTACACAAGCCGAGAGGACACAACAGAGCACAATGAGATATGCAAAAAGCCAATACGGAGTGTCCCGAGACTTCTCTGGCACCTATGATAGCATTGGCGAGACGCGTTCGATGCGTTGCGGCAACCCAATTGGCTTGTCGAGAGCTAGGAAAGTTTTCTCGGTGGGTTGAGAACTGCACACTTGGTGGACTGTACCAGTGCGACGAGAAGGCCTGATGGCTGTAGTAGTGCATCCGATGTTCAAAAAGCCGTGCGTGATGTGTGTGTGCTGATTCTGAGATTTTCTAGCACTACTCGTGTTTTCTCGGTGGTCGAGACCCGGGCACTCGGAGAGCTATTCCTATGCCTTAAGGAGACCACCGTTGATTATTATCGTGGTGTACGCAGTGTGTTCTCCCTGCTGACTCGTTTGGGTTCAACGAGGGTTCAGTTCGGCTAGCTGCCGGTGCCCCTACATAAGCCCGTTAGGGGATCATTTGTACTCTCTCCTTGTTCTTTCATGTTATGCATTCGAGACTTAGCCATTTTTTTGTCGTTTTACATTGCACTCACACACAGAGCTCATGTTCGTTTTTGCATGGGCCTACATGCCCTAATGTTTTTCCAATTTGGTATCAGAGCACAGGGGGACATGTGAGCAACAAAAGCAGCAGTAGTGGGCGGAACGCAAAGAGAATGCGCCACGTGGTGCCACATCGACAGTAGCGTGAGGGAGCGTGAATTGACTGCACCTGATGGCCAAAGGGGCGTTGAGCAGCGTAGAATAGCAGCAGCGGCTACTGCACCAACAGTGGTAGCGGTAGCAGACACAGCAGTAGCAACAGCGGCAGCTTCTTTGCCGCGCGGCAGGAGGAGTGGCGGTAGAGTAGCTGCTCAGAGCAACGCCAACAGCAGCGGTAGCAGTAGCAGTAGCGGCGGGCGGTAGACCTCGCAACAGCAATGCCTGCGGTTGTAATAGTAGCGGTAGTTGTTGTGCTACACAGTAAGAGGAGTAGTAGCGGCGGCAACAGCGGCGACGCATAGCAGCAGTAACAGCTATGGCAGCAGCAGCGGCAGCGGCTGTGCCACGCAGCAATAGTAGCAGTAGTAGGGGCGGCAGCAGCGGCAGCGCATAGCAGCAGTAGTAGCGGCGGCAACAGCAATGAGCAGCGGCGGCAGCAGCAAGCATCAGCGACGCACAACACCAGCAGCGACGGTGCACAGCACCAGCAGCATCAGCGGCAGCAGCAATTAGCAGCAACAGCTACTACGCGGAGCAGCAGCAACAACAGCAGCAGAAGAAGCAGCACCAGGAGCAGCAGCAACCGCAGCAGCTGCACCTTCCGTTGTAGCTGCTGCAGCCAAAGCGAGGAGGGCCTCGCAACCCTCTTTTGAGCCCCTTTTCCCTCTTGGAGGGTCCCCCTCGAGCTCCATCAGGGGGGCCCCTTCGGAGGGGGGCCAGTTGGGTCCGTGAGCCCCCTCGGCCCCATCGGCCCCATCAACCGACCGACGGAGGGGGGCCAACGGCGAGAGAGGGACCAACGCCCCCTCCCCCCTCCCTCCCTCCTCGCTCCCACCCACCTCGCTCACTCGCGAGCGAGGGAGGGAGCGAGCGTGCGCGCAAGGGAGGGGCCAGCTTTAGTGCGAGTGCCACGTGAATCGAACGTGGATCCTGGCCTGTGGGGCGACGGATGGGATGAGTTGAGGGTCGGAGACCCTCAACTACCGTGGTTTTGGCCCAGTGGGCCAAGCTTCCCATCCGTTTGTTACATTTGTTATCAGAGCGAGGGGGTTCGAAACCCATTGTGGACATCAAAGGCGGGTCCATTCCTGTGTGGGAGGAATGTAGCGCGAGGTGTGCCACGTGGCTCGAATATGGGTCCTGGCCTGTGGGGCAGCGGATGGGATGAATTGAGGGTTAGAGACCCTCAACTACCCCGGTTTTGGCCCAGTGGGCCAAGCTTCCCATCCGTTTGTTACACTAGCCCCCCCTCCTTTGTTTTCTCCATTGCCCTTGAATAGGGAAAATCAAGAAAAGGAGGGACGAGAGAAAAAAGATACGAAGGTGGTGCACCCGAAAGCGAGTGGAAAAGGAAACAAAACCAAAAAAGCGGGGGTTGAGGGCAAGAAGAGGGGAGAGTGAAAAAAAAGGGTGGAGGGTGAGGGCAAAGGAAGAAACAAGGGGGCTGAGGGCAAGAGGACAAAAGAAGGTTAAAGAGACAAAGAAACGAAGAAAAAGAAATTGTGCGAGGCCATAGAATAGCCTGGCATCTCACCGACATCTGTAGTAGCAGCAACCACTGCAGTAACAGCAGTTTCCGTAGCAGCAGCAGTAGCGGTTGCAGCAGCGCTTGCAGCTTTGCCTTCCTAGCCGACAGCGGATTGTGTTGTCGGTGGCAATCTCCACTTCAAGACGTATCGTGGACCGGCGTCTCCCTAGTGCTGGTGGATTGATGTGCGCAGTTCATTCCGTAGGATCGACGGTGAATTCGAGTATGTGCATCTCTGAGGGTTGGGTCGTCTACCGCTTGGAGCAGCAGCCACACCTGCGGCCGCCACCCCTTCTATTCTTGGAGCAGTCTTCACTCCATTAGTGGCAGCACCATTAGTAGTCGCAGCTAATCACACTCCATTCTCTGGGAGTACTCTGGTGGTACAGCTCGTCCCGTCTGGTCACGTTTGCTGACACCGACGCCGTGACCTCCGAGAGTGACAATATCCACTAATCCCATTCTCTCCCGTGGCTTGGTGTTTACCACCAGGAGTAGGTGTCCTCGGCACCTATCCATCGTCCAGCGTGCAAGATGAGTGCGCAGACATTTGAGCAGGCGCCTTGTGTGTTTGCTTGCTATTAATGTGGTGATGGACGTCATGGTTGGCGTCGCTGCTGGACACGCCCTCGCGGCTGGCATCCACCTTGGCTTCAGCCTCGTCTGAGCCTGCGTCCTCAAAAGCATACGGATCTGCCAGCGTTGTTAGATCCCCTAGCTGGACCTCTGGTGACCATATTCACCGAGATCCACGCCCTGAGGCAGATGGTGCAACAATTTTGTGACCTCGTCGTCATAGAGCGTGATTCTGCTGCTAGTTCGTCAACGGTCTCTTCGATCACATCTCCCTCATCCTCTCCTCCTTCCTCATCAAATGGTGTACCTTCAGCTCCACCTGTTAGCCAGTCCCAGGCTACCACCATACTTTTGATCCTCCACTCTCCTGCAACCACGACGCCATCTCGAGATGACATGTCCACATGTAGCCATTCTAGTCGTGTGTGCACACGGCGTTGGTGGTAGTGCTCAGCACAACGTGCTTGCACTGGTTTTGATACATCCTCCACTTCCTCGGCTTCCGTTGGTGTACCTTTTGAGGGGGAGTGTGGTCACCGCGCATTGCTTGCTGTGACCATATTGACAGGATCCGCACTTGCGCTGTGCCGTGATGTCCGAGGGTAAGCTCAAGCAGATTTAGATGATACGGTGACAGCACATGACGTGGAGTCTAATCCCAACATGGCGTTCATGGTGGAGACTTGCGTGTCATCGAGGTCGACTTCCACGTCCGGGCTAGATCCAGATCATCCGCAGGAACAGGTTTCATCAGAAGGAGCACAGGCACAACGTCCTTTGGCGGTGCCACTCGTGGCTCCGACCGGTAGTGACCTGGCGATGACATAGAAGTCTCGTGCACATCGGGATGTCCCATACAGATTTTCGGGGGCGTTGGCGCACGAGACTCACACCAGCCCAACAACGGACGTAATGCATGAGCAGAGTCGGCCGGCTGGTCTTTTAGACGTTGAGGCATTCTTGAGAGCAACAGTTCTGAGAGATGTCACTAGCACATTTGCTGCAACAAAATCTACAAGCTCCACCGTGTCATCTGCGCCACCTGAGGACCAGCTTCAGTGTGAGGAGTCGTCCATGTTCCCAAAGTCTACGGGTTTCTGTACACGCGACGTAGCAACGACACACATGACGGAGTTAGATGGTGGTCCTCACTCCATTATCGAGTAGATGGCAGTGACCAGCCTTCCCGGCGAGACGGTACGTGAGCGCCAGCTGCGCTTGTTGCCGCCTTGACGGGCATTGTTGAGCCACAGTCATGCACGCCTGTGTCGATTATGACGGCAGTCGAGGACAGTGAAGCAGATCCGTACACACGGATTGAGTCACATTGTTAGTAGGAGCTGAGTTCTGCCTTCTCGTGTTCACCTATTGATGACCCTACTGATCACATCGACGCTGAGAGTGACAAACCTGCACGGACGACATTTCCACATGCTCCACGTACTCTGACGACTCCTCCATCTCCTTCTCTCTCGGCATGCGACCGCTCATTCCTCCTCGTATGACAGACATGAGCTCTAGTGTGGATGCATCACCTGCATTTGTATTCGGTGTTTGAGCGTCTCAGTACATCCAGTTTGGTTTGGTTGACCCCGAGGAGGATACAGCAGCACCGACTCCATCGTCTTCAGTAGTAGAGATACAGATGGAGCTGTGCTCACGAGTTCTGCAGTTTACATGTGCAGCATCCAGTGAGGCAGAGTTTATCCTACGCGAGGCAGACATGGGCCACCTCCACATGTCCATGGCAGATTACGCTGACCTGTAGTAGCGTGTAGTGATGCTGCAACGGGGGGTGATGGCAGCACATGAGTAATTCTCAGAGGAGGGGAGGACCATTACTATCGGCACAAGATGTCCACTACCAGGATCTTGCACACCCATACTTAGGGAGGATCTTGTAGCAGCTCCAAGTATGACATTCTATGGAGACACTACTACAGGAGAGCTAAGAGTGCCTTCAGTTTCCGCCATCATTGTTCCTGTCGACTCCATCATCGCTCCTCCTTTTCCTGCTGCCATCACGCACCTTCATCCACCCGACTCAGCTACTCCATCATGACCTTCCTCTATGAGTGGTGATCCGGTTCGACGCTCCAGCCCTCCTCTTCTTGCGGTACACCCCTGTGCCTCAGGGTGCTCTATCCCGCATCTGAGGCTAGCTCCGCCACTTCACCCACGCTCGCGTGCTACTTGCCCATTCCCTTTCCTACAGCGTACACAGATGCATCGCGATAGAGCGGAGAGAGGACAGACTGTGAGTTGGGACCCTTGGCAGTCACTCGAGGACTGGTACACTCTAGGTGATGCAGGGGCGATGTGAGGAGTCGTAGCCAGAGACACCACTTCGTCTTTGAGGGTGGGAGCCGACTCGTACGTGACAAGGGGAGCTATCTTTTTGTGATGGGAGGCCACATGATTTTTAGTCCAGGATCTATTCAGTTACGATATCAGCATCTCCATCGAGGACATTGCCGCCAGGTTCATCCGCCCAGGGGGGGTGTTGTGTGGACCTCGACCTTACGTGACGCCATGGGAGATGCATGGTGAGGGGTCCATGCTCTACTATGAGCATACTACAGCAGTCGGCATGTGGCTCATGCTACATGCCTGCACAGTTGCATGTGTATGGTAGCACTCTGTTGGTCGAGACTTGGAAACTTGGTGGGTTGTAATGGTGTCACGAGGAGACCATGTGATCGTGTGTCTTGGTGTGTGGCCATACTACGTGTAGCATGTGCATGCAAGCTGGATTGCTCATAGTGGTTGAGACCCCGACACGTGGTGAGTTGAACCCGTGTTACGAGGAGATCGCCATATGATCATGTGTGTTGGTTGATGATGTTATTGTGGCCAGCATGTGGACACCTGATGGATTGCTGATAGTGGTCGAGACCCGGGCACTGGTACCTCCAGTTTCAGGAGGAGACCCTCTTGCCATCTTGTATAATGTACATTACACTGGTTTGTGTGTGTGAGCATGACTCTTCTCATGGTCTAGACCCGGACACTTGGTATGATGTGCCAGTGTCGTGAGAAGACCTTAGATGAGCAGCAGATATGTGTGTGTGTGTGTGTGTGTGTGTGTGTGTGTGTGTGTGTGTGTGTGTGTGGTTGACCGGTGTAGACCATGGTTTTGCATACGCTGTTGTTTAGTATCTCAGCTTGCTTGTGTTAGCTGCTGAGCTAACACCTCTGGCAGAGAAGCCATGAAACCAAAAAGCTCACAAAGATTTTTAGGCCTTCTTCCTTTGTTGACATGTGTCATGCACCCCAAAATTAATCAGGCATACACTTCACCGTCAAGAGTACTAACGCCTTAGCATTACATCTCAAGAAGAGCTCAAGTCGTCAATACACAAAGGATCATCAAGCAAGGCTTGATTGATCAGCATGCAAGACAAGTCCTTTTATAATTGTCTATTCAAGCCTAGAACTCCAAAGCACATTCCTGGGAAGTGGCCTGAACCACCCACATCACCAATAGACTCGCACTGTGGGCTTTTTACATAAGCATCCTAGTGTCAAGGTGATAGTCCAACCATGTAGTGTCCAAGAAGCTACAGAATTTCTTTCTTGGAAGCTTCCATAGCAAACAATTTGTGCATGGGGCCAGGATTCAACTCATGACCTTAAACTTGGCCACATCAACAAAATAGCCAAGGTAACCAATCACCCACATTGTGTACTCACAGGTCATATCTCACATGAGACAGAGCATAGTTGAGTCACATCACAGTGGATCCAGGGGTCATACCTCCACAAGGGGCAGAACATTCCTGATCCGTCCTAAAACATTGAACAAGGGGCTGTAACAATCAACATTTTGTGATTCTCGCGTTGACGGCCATGTCAGCCAGGGGGAGTGTTGGTTTGTTTGGCTTCCACCCATCACGACCAACGCCGATGGATTACCCATATACCCCACGTTGGTGGTATAGGGTAGAGCAGAGTGTGATGACACGACGGGCCTCCGGAGTGTCCCGAGACTTATGTCCCGAGACTTATGTCCCGAGACATTTCATCGGATCCCTTATGTACCTGGCCACTACCACACGTCCCGACACCGCTTTTTTCGTTAACCTCCTTGCACAGTTTTTGCAAGCTCCATGTGCTAGAGCCCTTCATGCGGCAGTGCGAGTGATGCAGTACGTGGTCTCCACACCGTACCTTGGACTCTGCTTTCGCCGACAATGTTCGGTGGTTCTTGACGGCTACACCGACAACGACTGGGCCTTGAGACCAGATGGACGCAGTCGCAACAGCTACGTGTTCCTGCTCGGTGGTACCATTGTGTCCTGGCGCAACGGGAAGCAGGGCTGCATTGCACATAGCTCGTCGAAGGCACAGTTTGTTGCTCTGGATGCAGTGGCTGCTGCGGTAGTGTGGCTGCTGCGCCTGTTCCTTAAGTTGGGTCAGTCAGTGCCCACCATTGTGCTTCGGTGTGACAACCAGAGTGCTCTTGCCATTGCGAAGAACTCTAGTGCTTTTCATGCTCGCATGAAGCACATTATGGTTGAGCATCATTTTGTGCATGATGTGGTGGAGCGACACGTGTTCTCCGTCATCTAGATCGGCACTGACATGCAGCGTGTTGATTTCTTGACAAAGGCACTGGCTCAAGGGAATTTTTTTGTGGCCATTCTATCTATTAGGCCTCGCCCTTTGCCTGTGAATGGTTGAGTACGAGGTGTTTCTGTGTCTATATCATGATTGTTTTTGCACGCGTTGCATTTGTTGCAATGCTGCACGCGTATGGACATGCATACCATCGGGTCATAAGGGAGTGTTGTGATTCGTGACATTCTCGTCAACCTGTACAGTTTGCATTGACCGCTCGGTCGTGTCCATGCTCGTGCAGATCCCTGATGTGGAACCACGTGGCACCGGTGCGTCGTCTGGTGATGGACCACCTACTCGGAGCTGACCGACGACGGCCCAGAGTCCTGGATGCTGTGTGGGGCCTTCTGCAGTTTTCCTTCAGCCTGTAGGATTTCATCGCTGGACTGGCCTTGGGCTCGATTTGCATGTTTTGCATTGTGTGTCTACCGTTTGATGCTAGATGCATGCATGTGACCAGTCATATCGTCCAGCTCAAGATCCTGTACCTCTAGGTTTAGACGGCGTAGCGTTCTGACTTGTCTATGGAGAGTTACGGCCAAAACAATGTTTTTGGGCCGGTTTTAGGACAGACCTTGCACTGCCGCGTGCGACACCCGTCGTGCGCCGCGGCAGGTATTTATGCTGTAAACCTTTCATTTGTTAACTCTCTCTCCATTACTAAGCTATTGGAGCTTATGAGACTTTGCATGTCTCCCTAGCCTGACTCTTGTTTTTTCTTGCAACTGCTTGCTTGCTAGTGCGCTAGATGATTGGACAGTGTCGCCATGTCAGCAGCAACAAGGTTAGGAAGCTTCCTAGCAGTTTCTCATCTGCCAGCCATCACGACTACGCAGCTATACATTTGCATTGGTAAAAAGTAGCAGCAATAGTAGGAGCCAGTGGCAACGGCCAATGAGGCTGTTGAGAGGTGGTGACGGGTTATCCCTTCCCCTCGTATCACACAAAATCTACAACTAACGGGAGGGGAACAAGAGCTCTCGGAAGAGGGTCAGCAAGGTTGCGACCTTGCTGATATCATCGTTAGTTTGGCTGTATTTTTAGTGGAACGTCATTTTTGGCCAACATTTAAGACCTTGAGAAGTGCTCATGCTTCTTCATTTTAGCCACTTTGGCATTACGGTCCGTACTAACCATTTACGGTTAATCACCCTCTTCGTACAGTGTACATGTTTAATGTATGGAGTTTGGAGTTTCATGGAACCTTCGTGAAAGCTACGACACAATTTCATTTACATCGTCTCTTCATACACATAAGAGTTTCTTTGTTTGCTTAAACATAGGAAACTTTGTGGATGGATTCCAATAACATTTTAATACCTAATAAAATCCATGGTTTAGTGGTTCACAACTCAGTTTACATTTCCCTTCAACACACCTAGATAAGTACATAGACCGTAAATGTGATATGATTGTAATGAATACAAACGCCTATGTATGGACTCAGAACGTGATGGAACCAGCCAAAGTCATGTTCTAGGGTTTTAGGCTTCATTGTTTTTCTTGCCCAAGTTCCTGCTGGGCCCCGCTAGCGCGGGGCCCAGCACGTTCCCTCTTGTCATAGGGGGTGTTCTCGGAACCCCCACTCAAACTACTCACGAAGATACACTAATGTACGATTACATGTGTTGTTTGATACATGCCTGCAACACAACTCAAATACACTCTACCACTTTGGCGGGTGGCTTTGGACTACGTGGTGACCGACTCGTCGTCGTCTGGATTCATTAACAGAAGAATCAAGCAGTAAATCCAAACCGTCGATTGTCGGAATTTGATAGTCGCAATGTGTGGATGGACCACCATTGTCTTTGACAAACTTCTGCACAACATCCGATGGTCGATCAATGAACATCGACAGTTTCCGGGTGTAGACAAGACATCATCACCAAATATACTAGTTAATCTTTTTTTTCTACAATAACATAAACTGGATACAGTGATCAGCGAAAGTTTCCTAATACACTCCAGTCCTTTGGGGGGGGAGCCGACACTGCCCCCTCCCCCCCCAAAATTCAAGTGAATTGGGGGAATTTGTATGGTCCTTTTTTTATGGACATGTACAAAGAGACACTAATTTTCTTTACATTAGTGAACAAAGTACATGGTGGCCACAATCCACGCCCCGATTCACTAGTCCAATGCACTCGTTGGCTTTGGGAGGGGACTCCCGGCTAAGTGTTCACCGTTTCGTATTACATCCTCCCCTCCATACCATGGTTTTTTTGTTACTTCGACATCGGCGATTGTCGACGAACTATGGTGGCGATGCATAGATACACCATTGGCTTCGAATGCACAAGTGCATTTTTTTGGTCCATCGCGCAAAACTGATCCAGTGACCAGCTACACATTGCTAGTACATTCGATCCTTTTCCGGGGGAGGGGGGGGATCGAGAGCCAACGCTACCCCCCCCCCCCCAATAGTAAAAGTGCATTTGGGGAGTGTATATGGTGCGTGTATCTGACGAACATGTGAAGAAATTTAGTAATGTACTATACACTGAAGAACAAAGTACATGGTCGCCACGGTACATGCCCTGATACACTACCCCAATGAAATTGGTGGCTTCACGAGGGGGAGGGGGAGGGGCTCCCAAATATGTGGTGACCGATTTGTACTATGTTCTTCCCTGTGTATGGGAATTTTTTTGTTACATCAACATTGTCAATTTTCAGCGATCAACGGTGGGGGTGTGTAGGTTTGCCCTCGACTTCGAATGCACAAGTGTATTTCTTCTTTTTCCATTAAAAAAAATAATACAATGACCAGCTACACTTTGCCGATACACTCAAGCCTTTGGAGGGGGGTAAGATCGAGAGCCGACCCTAATCCCCCTCTGCAAATAGTAAAAGTGTATTTGGGGAGTGTATGTATTGCGTATATCTGATGGAAATGTAAAGAAGAACGGTAATGTACTATACACTAGTGAAAAAGGTACATGGTTGCCACAACACACTTCCCCAATATAATTGAGGGCTTTGGGAGGGGGAGGCGGGGGGGGGGGGGGGGGGGGGG